>JAAEAF010002413.1:0-162891 GCA_011037195.1 Triatoma infestans | reverse complement strand
ATGCTAAAAAAATAATCTACAATAGAAAAATCTGTTGGGAATCAGATTTAGTCTGATGCGCACTTATTTAATAATTTAAATTTGACAAAATTTTCATCAAACTTGTTTTGTATTTTTTAATAAACGTTTAGTTGTTCTTGACACTTTCCGGATTGATTGTTTTAAAACTGAAACTGTACACAGCATCGGCAATATATTTCCGGCAGTTTGAATATGAACATTTTTTTTTTTATGGTTTTAAATTTGCTGCTAGGTTGACGAGTTTAATTGTTGTTAATATTAATTATTGTTGTTGTAGAAGTGTCAACTTGATGATCTTATTTTTAACCGGAAATTTAACCCATCATACAATTGGTGATGCAGCAGACTCATAGTTGCACAGTTCTCCCCATGTTGAATGTTTAAAGATATTATGACTTTAAAGTCAGATACATTGCGATTTGAAAAAATGAAAACAAGAATTTGTTGGCTTATCGACCAATTCAAGGTAAAAAAACAAAAAAACAAAAAAAGTAATTTTGTAATTGTTTTTCAATAATTAACAACTTCGACGTTTCGACAAACTTTGTTTATCTTCTTCATCATAAAAACAAAAGAGAAAAATTATAACACAGGTGCATAATTACAAACAAAAAACATAGGTGTGATTATTGTGGGACTGCTAAGTCAGTAATGAAAGGGTGTACCGTTACGGACCCCCCTTCTCCTGGCTTTCAGCATTACAACTCCACCATCAAATTACAGACTTAGCAGTCCCACAGTAATCGCACCTATGTATTTTGTTTTTTGTTTGTGTTTTGTGTGAAAAAAAAAACAAAAATTACCATTCACCAGATAACTATTTTACAGTCATTGCCAGTAGAGGCATGTGATGATAGAATACAAACATCTCTGCATCCTTACTTTTCAAATCGTACCAAAATTCACATCAAACTTTGCACAATCTGATGGATAAATTGGCTACTGGAGACTTTGTTAAGTCGCCTGTTTTTGGGGATTGAATAAAAGAGAAATATTTGGGATGATATATAAGTAAGGCTTACTGAACACTATTTATATTGTATGAAAATAAGAGCACTGCAAGAAACACTATATCATCTTACATCTAACAGCCAACAAAGAAAATCAACTGATTTGAAAAAATCTAGAATGACGCATTTAGATGTTAATGATTACCCCACAGAAATTAGCGAGCTAGAGTAGCGGTCGCCAATCTTTTTTAATCCTCACACACCACCAAGCAGAAAATATTTAATCTCGCGGACCACTACCCCATTTTTTGGTGGCGGGGAAATTTCCCCAACTGATTAAAGGGGTTATTAAATGTTCCCCTCCAAAACAAAATTTACTTGTTTCAGTGATTTTTAAAAATTATACTAATTTAAAAGTTTTTCGAGATGGCAAGTTTTCAAATGAACACACTGTATATTTGCAATGAAATTTTTATTTACCATGGCAACCAAAGATGAGAAAGAAATGTCAAATGTTGATAATGATTAATTAAAGTTTATTTAATAATTACAATAACAGTTATAATATTCAAACAGTGTGAAACATGTTGCTACTTCTTAGATAAAAATTCTTCGATTGTAGGGTCCATTGTACTAACAGCAACACGAAGGCTAGCTTGCAGTTCAAGTCGACAGTGGTACTTTTTTTAATTGCCGCAAGTGCCGAGAATGTTTTTTCGCACAAATATGTTGTTGTGAATGGCAATAATATTTTAAATAGCCTTTTGACTCATTTTTGACAGTATACTAAAAGTGAGCTGTTGTTATGCTTGAATTAAATTTAATTTTGAGGTTGTCGTCTGATGTCGGTTCGATTAAGCTTTCCTTTCGAATAATAATAATTGTTGAATTTGTTTACTTTTACTTGTTTGTATTTTGTACAGGTTTTTTTGTCTGTGTTTTAAAAATAACTATTATATTATACGGTAACTATTATATTGTTGAGGACCGAGCTTTGCCTTTTTTTTCTCTTTTACCTGAACCCAAACCGTCTCCACTGAGTTTGTTGGAGCAGCCATAGGCTTTTTTCTTACACGTAAATTCGGAAAATGCCGATAACGTTGTAGCGGTTAACTTCACATCAGTGGGAAGAAGGGAAATTTGACTGACTCTACTAAAGAAATTCTCGTTCATTAATAATTCTTTCACGGACCACCGTTTGGCGATCACTAAGCTGGAGTTTGTATGGTGGGTTTATTAAACCAAAAGTAGTTGCCCATACTCAACTATCTCTGCGGGACCTAAGTGTGTACACTGACTGGGTGATGTTGTAGATGTGTCTATTGTAACTGCTGTGTTGGCGTAATTAGATTCAGATACCCAAATTAGATAGAGAGCCTCAAAACCACTGGTCTGCTTACCCTTTCAGGAACAATTCTACATAGAAGATATCAAAAACAAAACAAATCCTTTAAATTGGTATTAATGATGGTCACAAATTCAAATCAACTAGACTCTGTTTTTCCACAATAAACTAGCAGTTATTAAAAATGCCACTTACGTCTTTTTTTTCTAACACAATCAAACAAATGTAAATATTTCAAAAAAAAAAAAATGTGACAATTAATTACATTAGATATTTTGTATCATATTTTGATAAATTATTGTAACGTTTCTTTAAAGAATTTTATCAATTTATTATATTAATTAAATACAAGAATTATATTATAAAAAAATGTGAAGAATTTTAAATACATTTCATTAATACCATCTGTACAGTTAACATAATTTATTAACTCGCATGGACAAGATAAAAAAATAACATATATAATAAGGAATCATCTTATATTTAACTAAAATAAGCAATATTTTTTTTTTCTTAAAAAAAAATAAAAAAACATTCATAAAATATTTTGTAAAATATAAAATTAATAATTTACAAACAGAAATTCTTAGTTGTAAACTTACATAAGTACAATTTAAGTGACTTTGGATTTCTGTATTTTAGGATGGAGATGTATCTAGAAAAGTTGGTCAATCCAAACTCTTTCCAGTCAATGTACCAATCATCAATTTTAATGTAAAATAGCTGTTTTATTTTTGGTTTTTTTTTTTTTGCTGTCTGAAGGTGTTGTTAATTTGAGAATAAAGTCTGGAGAAATGGAAAACAAGAATTATTCTAACACACAGCAAAGCTGGGAGAACACGTCGCTTCCTGATGTAGTTGATAACGTTTAAGATTGACCACATAAATCTCTTATGGTTTTTATGTATGTTAAAACAGTATACATATTCATCAATGTTCTATAAATTTCTGCCATCATTCATGCACCATCATTATTCTATGCTCAAAGAAAATATATACATCATCTTTATCTGCAAAGTGTCGGCTGTAAGTGATTTCTGCGGCTTTTCTTCGTTATCAAATCACGCTTCATTATGTAATCATTCATGGAATTTTAAAAGAAAAGAAACAATTATAAATCTGAAGCGAAATCTGTTCGGGGGATTGTATAGGCGATAAAAAACAGAAGGATCTACATTATTTTTCAGTATACGCACTGTCCTCTTGCCGCTTTCCCATTTGATAGTGGATATTTGGCACTTGAAGCGATTACTGAAAATCCAAAGTGTCTTGAAAATTTCATGTTTACAAATGATGAGAACTGAATTTCATTCACGTACTCATTTATTTACGTGAAATCGACGCACTACCTAAGTGAGCAGTAGTTTTTTTGGAGAGTCTTTCTCGAACATGCTTTTTTTTAATTAGTATTAATTTATGTCCATATTTTTTTTCCACCAGATTTGACGCATTCAATCCAACTCAGGATAGAATAATTTTTGCCGTGTTTGTCTTGAAGGAACAGAATAAATTTGAAAGTTAACAATTTGTTATGGATAGATTTCCTGACGAGTTGAATTGGGTGCAGAACATATTCTTTTAGTCACCTTTCCAATCACACCCTGTTGAGAGCATGGCTTTAAAAGTGATTTGTGGTGGCTCACCGCGCTTCGTTATCACAGACCATCCTTTGTTTCATTTTCTGTCTCATTTCGCTTAAACTGGATCTCTTTTCTCCTCAGCTTTTACTGATAAATTACTGACAGAAATTCATAAGGCCCTTAACCTCACTAATTTCGTATGGAGCTGAAAATATTAAGCTGCCTAAACTAGCCAAGCAGATCTTGATTTTGTAAGCACGATTTTTTAAGCGATTGATTGAATCCGGTAAAGATAGGATAAAGGCGTCAGTTGCTAATTTGTCCACTACATTTTGCAGGGTTAGCAATGGATTTTCCTGCGCTTTGAAAAGCAATGACGTGGAAATATGCTTGGTATGAACAGAGAAATCCTCGAGCGTTTCGTTTGGATTTTGATGTAGACTAGTTATTTATTGTAATAAGACTATTGGTGTTTTTTCTTTTTTAAATCTATTTATGAGATTTTCTATCGCCTTCTGATAAGTTAAAGGGACATTATTATTTGCACATTGATTATTAAACGTGTTGAAATAAATTTTTGCGGGACCAGTTAATTTGAGCATTAAAATTTCCAATTTGTCCGCTTCAGACCAACCATAGTGGACACTGTAATTATTAAGTTGGTCTATAAAGCTCGTAATATCGCTGTTGTGCGATCCATCGAATATAGGTAAATTATTTATCATTTGGAGATTTCTAATATTCACGAGATTTGCCGTATTGCACTTATTTAAAAGATATGCGATTGCCTCATCAGCAGTTTTTTGTTGACCATCAATTGTACTCGTATGTGTTGCCATTTTATTGATTTTTGATAAGCGCTCTTTCACAACTAATAAATTACCGCCTATTGTGAGATTATGTTGTTTTAATATGTTGATGATATCGGCTCTTTTCATAAACGAAAAAAGGGAAAAAGTCGATAAAGTGTAAAATAATTAAATGTAAAAATAAATTTAGAAATAAATGTTGTATTAAATAGTATAAAATAAAGTGTAAATATGTAAAATTGAAAAAAAAAAAAATGACTTACCTTTTTTTCTTTGAAAGCTGAAGCGGGATTTGAACTACGCTTTAGGCCTGGTTGATGATATAAGAAGAAGACTTGGTTAACACTGGTTAACTATTATATTAATTAAGAGACACAGACTGCCTGGACTTTACAATGCAGAAATGTTTAAGGTAGAGTGGTATGAAAATGATACGTGGCGATAGGATGTATTGAACTGAATTCAAGGGTCTTTTTATGGACTGTCCGTCGCTATATTTATACAGCTTCTCCCACTCCAGTCCGAGAGAGTGGTTGAGCTTCTCTTGCTCTCTTTGGTTTGCTGTTACAACTTCGACTATTCAAGCATTCTACGTCGTGCGGTTCAGTATAAAAGGGCTGCGCTGGCGACTGATGTTGTTCGTTTGGTTGGTTATCAGGAACAATGTCGGGCGCGAAATTTTCACCCATCCATTTTTTTACAATACTAGCATCTTGCTCATTCCATATCCAGCCATACTCGTATCATAAATAATTTCTTTTAACTGGCTACACTGAAATGGTACTTTAGAGGAAAACATAATGCTATTCTTCCACCGGAAATCTTTAAAAAAAATCAATTTTCCCAGGTAAATGTTAGAAATAAAAATGATACGTATTTATGTTAAGGAGAGAAGGAGTCTAGGAGACTAGGAGAAAGAGAAAGTAAAAGATACATAATGCAAATTTTATTTGTCACTCTCCCAAGTGATTGTTAAAACGAATATTTATTTATTTTGTTCGATCGATTTGAATTGTAAACTCTTTCCAGAGTTTATGGTATCTTTCTAGAGCCACTGAGAAACCATTGAATACTTTTATCTTATCAATTTTCACCAGATTCAAACATTTTATCTGATATTAATCTTATTATATTAATAATATATTAGGTAATGGATTATCAAACATTGCACTTTATTTAATTCTTTACAAGTGTTAGATGGTAAACAGTTAGGCGTTCATTTTATCCTTAGTGGTGTGGACTCGCTAAGAGGTGTTGGTGTGTGAGAACGATCTCAGCCGACTTTGTACACACGTTTTTTTTTTTTAAGAATAGAAGCGGCTTCCGCTAAAAACAGAATTTTTTGATTGAGGAAAAACCATTTTCGATTCGTTTCCTTTCTTGTTGGGATCTGATAAAGTAACCCATAACATCTGGCATTTTGAGCTTGGGGGTATCTTTGTTGATAAATTTCCGACCTGCGTTAAGACTGAACTCATTACTTTCCTTCTATTAAAAAATGGATACGTTTCCTTATAAATAGAATAGTTTTGGCACTGTCAATTAATCAAGTCCGTGAATCCGATGATTAAACTTATCATTTGAAAAACCTTCTGAAAGACTTTGGGTATATTCAAAGAAAATTTTTTTTATTTATTTATATATTCATTTATGCTTACTACGGGCAATTTATTTATCACTTGTGTCTTAATTTCATTAAGCATTAATTTCCAGATAATTTTTAAGGTATATTTCTCTTTTGTTCTTAATTTTTTTTTTTTAAATTACTTTAATTTCAAAATAGCATTAAAGCTTAAGTTTGTGTTGTTCACTTCTTTGTAAATTTGTAATATAAATAAGTTATTATTAATATAAAACTGATTAAATAGTTTGGCCCGGCATTATTGTCTACAGTATTGTGTTGCTCATAACATGCATATTTCTTAACCAAAATTCTGATACCTGTATCGGATTTCCCTCTATCGTCGAAGATTGGTTTGCCAATTTTTGGGACTTCTTGGGTGCAGTAAATTGTTTTATAATCATGAAAATCTGACAATTAAAAAAAAAAAAAAAAAAAAAAACCGGTCAAAATTAATTAATGGAAAGAACCGTGCTAGAAAAAGGTGACAAAACTGAAAGATTCCAAACAATATTAATGTCTTAATTATATTTATATATAGCTACGAAATTAGTAAATTAATTTTTTTTTTGTAATCTATATCACCTTGGAAACTGGTAGAGGATGTATGTAGGTAGCAGTTAGTAAAATAATAACTATTGAAATGAATACTTCTAATGCAAATAGATGGCGGTCAAACTTCAATCCAGTAGCTATCAGTATTAGTAACTGACTCCATTCTCCTCTAAGCTAAATAATGTTGGACAGAAATAAAAAAAAAAAAATGAAAAGAAAAGGAACTCAGCTAAGATAAGATCTAAATAACCCTATATCTGAGCTATTGGGCGGAGTAGTTGAGGCGCTCCTTTCATAAGATCTAATTTGCAGCTATAGCACCATCTAACTCGGCATCTCTAGCCGTTTGAAATGTACTCTTTAGCTAATAATGTAAAGTTCACTACCTTCAATATTAAAAAAAAAAAAAAAAAAATCACCTGTACCGAAAATTGCTATGAGTGTAATTTATTTTATAATGAGACTCAATTATTCTGAAACATCAACAAAAATTCCAGTTGTAAAAATGATCAAGAAAAGTAACAAGTCCTGACCTACATATTTTATTCAACTTCTCCATTTTTTTCCCCTCTCCAATTGACACTTAAATTATTGCTGAGCAAGTGCGTAAAGAGATGCCGTCCACATTTTTATAAAGGTATGTAACAAAATTGTTTCCTTTTTTTTTTATAATTTTTAATTTATCCTAAAACTGCCGTTGTAATTATCGTGATAAATAATTTCTTTTAAGTAGAAATATCAACTGGAGGTTTAAAACACTAAGAAAATATCAGAGATATTTTCCGTGGTAGCCTGCTTTATTTTGTGGTCATCGACCGGTTTCGGACGTTCGCCCATCTTCAGGATGCGTTTGTCAGACAGTGTAATAACACAGACTTGCCCAGAGCAAATTCAGTTTATACACTGACTGGTCTTTTTAATTGTATTTTAAAACTAAACTCTTAAACTTGGTCAAAGGGAGGTAGGGTCAGCTGGGTGGGAAAGGAACACATGTTTGGATTGTTAAAGGGGCAAAAAAATTGTCGCCCCGGATGGGCGAACGCCCGAAACCGGTCGATGTCCACAAAATGAAGCAGGCTACCATGGAAAATGTCTCTGAAGCTTTCCAGCTCTGCGGAACCAACCACCACAACAACTAAGAAAATATTTAATACTTATACAGTGCTGACGGTTTTTAAATAAAGCAAAAAAAAAAAAAATCTATGTGGAACCAAAGACGACATTCTCTTACTCCTGTCAATTTAAATATAAAATTGGCTAAGTTTCTTTAAAGTTGTAAAATTTCATTCGATTACCCACATAAGATAGACGACTTATGGTGGGGATACAAGTTGGTTAGAATAAATATGGTCAGGTACAAATAATATAATAATAAGCCTGTGTAGACTTGGGTTAGAATAGGACTTCAGTTTTTCTCTGCCTGTCGTAGGAGGCGAGACTAATACCACTGATGTAATAACTTCCCTGTTAGGTTTATTTGTTTAATCTTCTTCACCAAATCACAAATGTAATAAGATCCGAAGAGCGGAGGGAAACAGCAAAATACCAACCTAGTTACTCGCTACCTAGGCCAGACTAGAGTGGGAGATCGTGTATATATAGGGTGATCAGAGTTATATGCTCCACCCACTTTTTTTTTAAACGGCGGGAAATTTCGAAAAAATAGAAAACACGTATTTAATCATTTTTAGTCTAGTTTATTTTCAGTGATTGATCCATTTTTTTAAACCCCAATATCCCGAGATACTGCATCCAACTTTTTTTTTTCAAATGGAACATTATATTTTTTTTTGCATATTTTTATAGTAATTGAGCCTCTAAAAAAATTAAAAAAAAAAAATTTAAAATCGGTTAGGTTTTTCAAAAGTTATGGTAATTTAAAATATGAAAAACAAATTTCAGTTTAATGTCAAAATTACCTTATTTTTTCTTTAAGGAGCTCTTCAAACTGGGCACCATCAACGGATAGGCAAGCCAAAGCTCTCGCCTACCACGCTCTGTTTGTAGCAGCACTTAGGTGGCAAAGTCAACATCTAGGCAGGCTAGATATTCGACGTTCCAGATCTTCGACTGAAGCCACGGGATTAAGGTTACTGTACACTTTATTTTTTAGATATCCCCACAAAAAATGGACAAAAATGCACAATTTTATGGACTGATGAATCAAAGTTTACCAACAATGGCCTTCTTAATCGTTGGAACTTTACAGTATGGGCAGAAGAAAATCCACAAGTTACCTTCGCCACACGCCATCAGGTTGTTTTTTCTACAAACGTTTGGTGTGGAGTTTTAGGAAACCAACTAATCGGCCCATACTTCTACAGAGGGAACTTAACTGGTGAAAGGTATCTAACTTTTTTAAGAGACATTTTGCCAGTTCTGCTTGAAGATGTTCCCCTAAAACGTCGGCTAGATATGTATTTCCAACAAGATGGTTGCCCGGCACATAATGCGAGAGTTGTTCGACGTTACCTGGACAGAAATTTCCACGAAAAGTGGTTAGGAACTCGGTCCGATCCAATGGCCACCTCGATCTCCGGACTTAACCCCAATGGACTATTTTTTGTGGGGATATCTAAAAAATAAAGTGTACAGTAACCTTAATCAGTTGAACAGCTTCTTTAAAAAAAAATAAGGTAATTTTGACATTAAACTGAAATTTGTTTTTCATATTTTAAATTACCATAACTTTTGAAAAACCTAACCGATTTAAAATTTTTTTTTTATATTTTTTTTTTAGAGGCTCAAGTACTATAAAAATATGCAAAAAAAAATATAATGTTCCATTTGAAAAAAAAAGTTGGCTGTATCTCGGGATATTGGGGTATAAAAAAATGGATCAATCACTGAAAATAAACTAGACTAAAAATGATTAAATACGTGTTTTCTGTTTTTTCGAAATTTCCCGCCGTTTAAAAAAAAAGTGGGTGGAGCATATAACTCTGGTCACCCTGTATACAGCCGGGCTAGCCCTACAGCCTAGTCAGTTTGTATAACAGTTTACAACGAGTCAGCAACCCACTACTACCCTTCTCATCACTCAGTCTAAATCTTTAGCTACCTAATTTCTATTATATGTGTAAAGTCCTGGCAGTTTTGTGTCTCTTTTTCATTATACAGTGTTCAGCAAATTATTCCAGTTTATTTCATCTCTTAAAACAAATCTCTCTAACTCTCTCCTTCTTACATCTATTATATTGGTGGCATCTAGGATCCAAAGAGCAGAGAGAAATACAAAATTGGGAATCTCACTCGCTACTTACGCAAGACTAGAGTGGGTGACTCTGTATATATATATATAGCCGAGCTAGCCCTATAGGGGGACAGTTTTTTCAACAGTTTATAACGAGTCAGCAACCTACTACTACCCTTCTCATCACCCAGTCTAAATCTCTCGCTACCTAATTTGTATTATACGTGTAAAGGCCTGGAAGTTTTGTATCTCCCATTCATTATACAGTTTTCAGCAAATTATTCCAGCTTATTTTATCTTATATTCCAATCTCTCTCTCTCTCCTTCTCACATACATTTTATTTTTTTTTTTGGCGGCTTAAAAAAAAAATGGAATTGTAAAAACAATAAATTTTGGATACTAGGCCCATTTTTGGGTAAAGACCTCTACCGTATTCTTTCAATATTCCTTATTTCATGCCTCTATAGCCATGTGGTAGAAGGAGAGAGAGATTGGTGAGATCGGATTATAAGATTAAATAAACTAGGATATAACTAGAATAGTGTTGGTATTACTGAACACTATAATGAATGAGAGACACAAAACTGCCAGGATTTTAGACGTATAATAGAAATTAGGTAGCAAGAGATTTAGAATGAGTGATGAGAAGGGTAGCAGTAGGTTGCTGACTAGTTGTAAACTGTTGTAAAAACTATCCCTCTGTAGGGCTAGCTCGGCTGCATATATGCACAATCTCCCATCCTAGTTTGACCTGGTAGCGAGTAACTAGGTTGGTATTTTGCTGTATCTCTCCGCTCTTCGGATCCTACTATACAAACAACCCGGCAAACTGCAACGGAATTGGCGATTAATTCTGGAAAACTGAGCGTGTCTGAAAAAAATAAAATCTTAAAAGCACCATTTAAACGCATAATTTGTCTACCAAGTAACGGGAGTTTGCTTTTCTTTTTTATCATATTAACGGAAAAGTTTTGGTGTGTCATAAATCCTGTATTTTTATTTAATTGTATGTGTGTATGTATGTATGTATACTTTATTGCTCATAGATAGAATACATCTTAACAATGAGTTAGAGCACTCATTAAAAAAAAGTACATATATATATATATATAATCATGCCAAATAAATATATAAATATACAAACTATATAAAATATACTGCATTATGATAAAAAACAAAACAAAAGAAACAAACAAAAAAACAATGATATATAATATGAACTAAAACCGTAACTTATTTTAATCAGTGATAAAATCTCTTAATTTTTAACGATTTGACCACATATAAGTAAATGTCATCATCATCCTTTTGAATATTGTTAATAGTCAGTAAACCAATAATGTTATCTTCATAACTATTGAAATTAAAATATTTTAACAGAGATAATTATTTAACAGAGAAACTGGGACACTCCATTAAAAAAATTTATAACTGTATCTAGTTTTCGTAACTGACAATATTTATCAACAATAAATTCATATTTGTGCTTATTTATATAAATTCTTGTTGGTAATTTAGCTAATCTGATGTGAAATATAACTCTGATCTTAATTAAAATGAACATTATATCCAGTATATTCCTCTCCTAGACCAAATTAGTAATGTTTCTTTAAAAATAACTGAATATGGGATTCACAGCACAATTCACGCATAAACTTAAATTATAATTTTTCATAGATTAGTTAAATCGACATATATAAAAAAATACAGCAACCGTATGTTTGTGGCCGCAAAACTCGAAAAGTAGTCAATGGATTGACTTGAAATTTTTACACAACGTTACATTTTTATATAAGAGTGTTTATTTATACATTTTACTCCGAAGTTCTCACGGAAACGGGAAATTCCGAGCGTTTCGCGAGGATGGCAGAAATAGACAAACTCAGACGCGTTGCGATGATGGCGGGCTCTTTGAACCTCTTTCTCAACTACTTATAAGTACCTCTATTCCGAAGTTCCCATGGAAACGGGAAATTTCGAGCTAAAATCCGTTCAAACGGCCATATTGCGTTAGCACTTGCTTCTTCAGGTATTGCTGCTACGTTGATGGAAGGAGGTAGAACAGCGCATTCAGCTCTTAAACTGTCACTAAACATGCACTTCACAGAAAACCCAACATGTAACATTTCTAAAACATCAGGAATGGGAAAGGTTCTTCAAGCGTGCAAAATCATTGTATGGGATGAGTGTACAATGGTTCATAAGAAGTCATTGGAAGCATTAAACCATACATTGAAAGACTTGCGAAATTTCTTAATTTACTCTATGTTCCCGGATTACCGCCTCACATTCTAAATTTGAAAATTGGAGTGCCAATTATATTACTCCGGAACATCAATCAGCTAAAGTTATGCAATGGAACATAATTAGTAGTTAACAAATTGATGAATAATCTAATTGAAGCAACAATTCTCATTGGACCTCATAAAGATGAAGACGTACTACTTCCACGAATACCACTCATTCCGACAGATATGCCGTTCGAGTTCAAACAACTTCAATTTCCAATACGCCTTGCGTTCGCTATGACTATCAATAAAGCACAAGGACAATCTTTACAAGTGTGCGGTTTGAATTTAGAAAACGAATGCTTCTCTCATGGGCAATTATATGTCGCATGCTCCAGAGTCGGTAAACCATCTGATCTTTATGTTTATCCAGAAAACGGACAAACAAAAAATGTAGTTCATTCATTAGCTTTACAATAAAAAAAGACTTTCAGTTAAAAACAATTATTCTTTCTTTCCTTTCAGTGCACAGCAACGCAAAGTAGGATATTAAATTGAATGATGTGTTTTCTAGCTGAACCTATGTTAACTGTAATACATTTCTGTTTGTTTACTTTCCTAAAAACCAGACTGAGCCACAGCAAAGCATGGCCAGGTTAGCTAGTTATTAATTATTAATTACTGTTAATTATTTCCACATTCTGATTCTTCCACATGTGATTTTTGCCCTATTTGTATGAGTAATGTATTTTTATTTAATTTTGTAGAACTCTTAAAACTTCTAACTTGTCTTGATAAAATAGGCCAACCAATTTCTTGATCGTAAAAGTGGAAGTCTGTAATACACACTGTTTATCACTATGTTCTGAAGATGTTAAGAACAATCGAAAAACCGGCGATGATCACAAAAGATGTTGTGGTCATCATGGAAAAAAATCTCTGATGAATTCCTATTTAATAAAAAAGAATGTTTCCCAATAAGTTTGTAGTATTATTCTCATACATTCTATCTTAGATGATGCTGAATTTCTCGTAATTTTCCAATTCTTCACTAGGTACGTTCTTCTTAAGGCAATAATTTTGCTTTTTATAAATATGAAACACTAACATATTTGTGTATCTGTATTTTAAAACTGCAGACATACGAGCTGCGTCCAGCATTGATTGAATCATATTTAGAGAATATATTCAAAATAAAATACAAAATTTTATTAAGATATAGATGTTGGTGAGGATTGAATAATATATTTTTGAGGAAATACATTCTTCTTCGTTTTTTTTAAAGTTGAATCTAATTATTCTGAAAGTTTGTGGGAACAGCAAGAAAGTGCCATATCATTTTTGAAAATTCATAGCTGTAATAAATTTTCTTAATTAGGATAGTGGAATAAGGTTTGCCTAACGGAACCGGTTTTAAGTTGTCTGAGATTAGACATATAAGTTGTTCCTAGAGAAAGTTTTTTTTTTTTTTTTTTTAAGATATAGTTACACGGAATGTTATGCTATAAAAGTGAGAATAAAATTTTAGTAATTTTCTGACAATATTGTACACAGTATTAGGATAATCGACACTGAGCTTCACTTGAAGAAATTGCCTAATTTTTCTAGGCGAGATTTACTTCAGAGTACTAATATGATGTAATGAAGGAGATAGCTAAGCTAATTTATTCTCTAATGTTTAAAAAGATTAATTCCTTTTATAAAATTCAAAGAATAAACTCAGTTTTATAATCCATATCTCTAAACAAACTATTGTAGCGTCTAGAATTATTATCAATTTCTTATAGGCGGAAGTTTGGCTTTAGGGACTTTAGACTTCTGATTTATTATTAAAATTTTGAACAGAAAAACTTTTTACTATAAATATTGATCTGTAAAATTATATTTGTTTTCATAGATATGTTAATGACAACAGATCAACATAGTCACGTCCGACCATGAACTCTTAATCGAAATCAAGGAGTTGCCGTACTGGATCATCAGTTAGTTAAATTGCCATAATCATCTTCCAAACGTGTACTGTCTGCTTCTAGTTTTCTGAATGCGAAGTAATTATTATTATTATTATGATTTTTATCAACAAACGGCATAAACCTTATGGTTGAAGTCATTACAAGTGATACATAAATATAATAATCATAAATTAATACATGCGCATTTAACAGTAAAACTTCAAGTAGTGAAAAAATGTTTCTTGAAAAGTCCAGACGCCATTTGGAAATCCACATCACTAGGAATATAGTCATTCCATGTCCTGCATATTCTACAAATGATGTCAGCGTTGAACAAGCGCATTAGTCTTAACGGCAGGGACCACGAAATGCGAAGTACTGCACAAGCAGCGAGGTGGTACATTCAAAGGAATGGCAGCAAGTAGCGCCATGCAATCAATTCCACCATTCAAGAGCTTCTTTAGGAATAGAAGACCAGCATTACGTCTTCTAGACTCTAGAGAGCAGAAATGAGTAGCACCGCTGGATAATCTTTTGTTAAAAGTCCTGGTAAAACGGGTTTGTATAGCTTCAAGTCTAGCTATAATCCTTCTTAGTGTAAGGACATCAAATCAATGACGCATACTCAAGAAGGCTTCTAACATATGCATTATAAACAGCACCGCTTTGGGATCTCTAAGATCACGAGTGTGCCTTATTACAAAACCCAGCGCTCTCAATGCTTTCCTACATACGTATTCAAACTGATTCGTGAAAGAGAGGTCATGGACTCAGAGTAACTCCTAAATACTCAGAGTAACTTCTAAATATTTCGAATTAATAACCCTAATACAACAATAATAAGCAATAAGACAATCAGCCTTAGCTCAAGATTATTGAAATAGGCGTTTCAATATTCCGTAGGCAATTCAAAATTATAAATGAGATTGGAGAATTTATGATATTGCTATTTTCCCATGCCTTTGCAGTTTTTGGGACAATTTTTTATAGAAATGCGTTCTGTTTTGAAATCTTATGAAATTTAGTATAATATATTTCGAATATATTTCTTTTGACTTAAGTGCCAGTTTTAAAAAAAGGGGTTTCAAAAAATTTATGGGTGAGCCTATAACTTATGCTAGCAACTAAGATACGATTTCAACAGGTTTCTTTTTAAGAGGACATGTTCAATTTTTTAATAAAATTCTTCTCTTTAATTTAATAAAATCCTCTTTCTCTTTTCAAATGTACTCAAAATGTTATCGTTTTTGATTTAGCTGACTTCTAAAATATTTTATTATGAACAAAAACCCGATGCATACAAATAAAGCAGAAATTGACACGATCGTCAATAATATCCATCAGTACACGTATCACGACATATTTTTTTATTGTAAACATGATTCATTGTCTAGTTGGCTTCCAGCCGCCGCTCTGGTAATGTTTATTGTTTCAGTGTCTCTATTCTAGTCCACTTCCTCTATAAATTGCAATAATAAACGCTCCGTATTTTTATGGATATAATGTGGAAATGAAATAGCAATAATGTTATAAATTCGAGTTAATTGCTTTGATTTTTGTTATTTTTTATTTTTAGTTCCGAAATGAGTAAACGGAAGTGTTTGTGTACCTGAAGAACTACAAACTAAGTTTAAATATTCTTAAACCATCAGAAAATTCAAAAAATCGGAAGCAATATGCACGATAGTTTGAATTGTAAACATCAGCAAATACGATTTGAAACAATATGTATCATCAATAAATCATTCAAGTAAAATTCATACGGTGATAATTCCAAATCCGTATATGATTTATTTTTAATAAAAAATATTCATCTCTGGACTTCAAAGTATCAGCTTTTGAAGGAACTTTAGCTTTTCACACCTCAAAACATTATTTTTGTTTTAACTCTGCTGCTAGAAGAACAAACTTCCAACATAAATTTTCGTTGTTTCAGCTGTAGCTAAACAAATTTCATTTTGAAAGACAAAAACTAAATCTATCGCAGACAATGTTATCGCTCCATTTTGTATAGAAAATATACAAATCATTGTCTCAGACACCGTTTTTTTATCAGTTTTAACTGATAGCAATAATCACGGTACAATTAAAATATTTCCACTTCTCATTCAATTTTTTGACAACAAAAAAAATTAACAGAATGCCTACCAAAACGATTGATTTATCGTCTTTGCCCGCATGAAACATCACAGATAATAAGTGAATATTTGAAAAAAAAGAAATAGAAAGTGAACAAAACTTCTGTATTGAAAATTCTGAAACAAGTAACTTCATTTGCAGATTTATGAAATCGTAGATTTGAGCAGTGTCTTTTTCTCTGCAATTAATGTAAAATCAATTTTCTACACGCAAGGTGTATATGTTGCATGCAGTTACTTGGGGAAGTAGCGACCCTACGGTTTACCACAGCTCAGTACTACATGTACTTCGTCAGAACAGTGCACAATATACTTAAACTGAATGCACTCTACCCTTTACATACAAGGACAAACACAGAGTACACAAATTACGGTCTCCGTCCCTAGTTAACTGGAGAAAGAAAGATTTTAGCTCAGTGGTAGCGCGCTGGATTAGCAACGCGGAGGTCCCACGTTCGAATCCAGCGTGCTGCCAGAGGTGATGGTAGTGTTATCTGTAGCTAGAGAACACTGTTCGGAGGTCGGAAATGCACTGAAGAGGCTTCGTGTGGCACAGTAGATCTTTCAGGTCACAGAGGAGATACCCTTAAAAATAATAAAATCATTTTTGCCCTAAAAAACAAGAAAAGGGACTGGAATGTAAAGTAAATAAGTTCAAATTAAATTGCATGAACAAAAACTCATATGATTATCTGAGATTATGGACGAACAATTATTGTTTTTTAATTGCTTTGCTTGATTTAAATTAGATAAAGTTCTAACATGGCAAGAAATTCATTAATATTCTTATTTTTTAAAATGTCATTGTAGATGATTCAAAATGTTTGGACCAATTTTGTAATTTAAAGACATTTTTGAAGAAAAATATAAATGAACATGATTTTTAAAAAAAAGATTTCCTGTCTTAAACTGGTAGAATATTTCAAAACAAATGGAGTTGAATTTCATTCGGAATTCTTGATATTTTGTTAGTTTTTTTTCGCAATACCATGCCAAAATGCGAATTTCGAAAGAATTTTTTCAATGGTTAACATACAGTGGGCAAATAAACGAAATAGATTGAAAATTTCTTCTGTTCAAAGTATATTGAGTGTAGTTTGTAACTATAAAAATGTTTCTTGTTTAGAATTTTTTCAATAAATACTAAATAATGAAAGAATCTTAAGCCAAATAAGCAGTTTTGAAAAATAAAAGAAAAGTTGTGATGAAAATGAAGGTAAAGTAGAATAAATTACTTTAATTTCCTAAATTGTCTGTATGTTCCTAGCAACTACGATTTATGTTTAAATAATTCGAAAAAAATTCACTATTCGGATTAGTAGTAAATTTAATCTACTTCACAGATAAATGCTGCTAGCAAAATGTTTAATACTGTCAGAACGGTTTCTTCAACAGTAGAAAAGTGTCCAAGAATACTAACTAAACTGTCGGTGTTTCTATCGTCGATAAGTCGACGTTGCTTCCAATTCTCACATACTCATGGGTGTCCTGGATATTAAATATGAAACATAAAAGCCAACTATAGGCTACTGAAACAAGATATCTGAGAGAGGTTGAGGGGAAGACCAGGCGAGACAGTATATACAACACGACAGTGAGGGCCAGCCTAGGAATACATCCAGCGGAAGAGAAGATAGAGGAGAATAGATTACGTTGGATTGAATATCCTACGTATGAGCTCCGACAGGGCAGCTAGAGGATGGTATACGAGATTCAGGTTTATGAACAAAGAGAGAGAGGCAGACCGTGGACAAGATGGGAGAATGGTGTGAAGGAAGCGGACATAAAGAGAGCAATTTCTTCGAGGAAAATAGAAAAGCGCTGGTGCAGGATAGCGAAGGATGGAAGAAGTTGTATAAGAAAGAACCCTCACCACGCAAGACGGTACTCGAGGCTTACGATTATGTTGATGTTGATAATAATGATGATATAGCTATCTGCAAATTAACACTCAACTACTCTTTAAGTTCTGTTTATATTGTATGAATGTTGGGTGAAATAGGCAAATATTAATCGTGTTCTTTGCTGGAGTACAGGTAGGGACGCCTAATACAGTTCCTAGTTCAATTCTTGCGACGAGGAATCATTAGGCAGGTTTAAGTCTTTCTCCATATATTTTAGGGCAATTTTAATTATCAGTTTTTTTTTTTTCTTTCTTTCTTTATATTGTCGTCCTCTGCACCAATTATATTGGTTTATTCACGGATAGTATTTCCACACAATCTACTTCATTTTCTGTACATAATTAAATGGTCCACAAATCACTTCTCTTTTTTTTAAAGAGTTTGCTAAACCATTTCTGCAAAATAATACGTAATTAAATATCTAATTCTGAATGTGAAGGATTCTTTTATTTTACCCTCGTGCAATTATTTTATATTAATTGTCAAGTTAAATCAATAAAGTAAACTAAATAAATGTATTGTTGTTTTAGTGTTTTTTATATTAAAATCTAACATTATCTCAAACAATCTGTAGTTATAAGATGGTTAATATAATAACAGCTGTACTAATTCAAAATATAATTAGCACCAAAAAAAACAGCCAACATCTTTTTAACAACTGTAATTTTGTATTCAAAAAACATAATGTAAATAAAAATATATATATGTATAGCAAAACTAAAAAAAAAAACAAACAAAAAAACTCTTCAAATAACACGCTTTAAGTAAAAACTAAGTAGATATCTAATGTTATTCTCCTTATTAACAGATGTAAATCTGTTTTTTTTGAATTAATGAGTCAGATAGGGCTGTAATGTAACAGTTTACAAGATAGAAACTGCACTCTTAAATCTTACAACTCCTTTCAAAACACTACAAAAATCCTGTTTTCAAAACTTGTGGATGCTGTTCTGTTATGTTTTTTTTATTATTTATTTATTTATTTTTATTTATTTATTTATTTTTTTTAACAAATAACAACGGAATATTCTACAACTATCAAATACTAAATATAACGGGACAAACTTTATTCATGGTTTTATATTAATTTTATTTGTCTCATTCTATTATTATTATTATTATTCTGTAAATAAGTTATATATATATTTACGTTTAATAATTCTTCCTTAGGCTATAATTTTGTATTTTTTTATTTATTGTGTTCAAGTAAATTTAGTAATTTTTTTTATTTTTTATTTTATTTTATCAGTGTAATTTTTTTTTTTTTTTGTAAGGCACCTTTAAAGGCAAATATATTACTAAATAAATACATTTATCAAACTATATGTTAAAAGAGACGCGCAGATTAGAAAAGAGATGAAGGTGTCATCGCTGAGCCAATGAATATTATTAATAAGAACGAAAGGTCTGTGAAACAATAAAGTGAAGATCTGGAGGATATTATGTTATGTTGACCAAAAGTTTCATGAAGATTTAGCCGCTTGTCATGAATAAGTAGTGTTTACTGAGACAAAGGATCTAGTCGTTGTGACTCATGGGCACCTCCTAAAGGAGGTGTAGGGCAATATGGTAAACCACACGCATGGGAAAGATTGAAATTACTGAATAATTAACATTGAGTGATATACAGAGAGTAAGAATAGATCTTTGTAATATGATGGTTGGTATTGGTTAATATGATGACAAAAACTGAGTATTACCTTGCACTCACTATCTACATTTTAGCGATTACTTAAATTTATATTGGAGTTGATGAGGAGAGAAATTGGGATTGATTAATTAAACGAGATATGAAGACACTGTTATAATATAGCTATAAGCTTACATAAACTGCACTGGACTTGTAATGATTTTTATAAAATAAATGGTGGGATTAGAGATATGATACGATGCGATGTATATAGTTGAATCTGATAGATAGATATCTAGGTCTCTCATTGGCTTATATACAAGTTCTCCCCACTCTAGCCTGCTTTAGTCAGAGAGCACCAGAGAGAGTCTGTTCTCTCTCTTGCGTTACAAATTGGAAGAGGAAGTGTAAAGAGTTTTTTAGAGTAGCTGAGGGAAGAGCGGCCTAGTAGCGTAGTTTGGTAACTTTGGCGTATGGGTAACTTTTGCGTGTTCTAACAATCGATTGGCCGGTTAGCCAGTTTGTAGAGGAACTCTCTGACTAATAAAAGGATTTCAGAGACTTAAGATAAATTTCTTTATACTAGTTGTTACTTCCTGGATGTTGTTGCTTCTTGTAAAGAAGAGTTCGTGTAATCTTCTTGAGAATTATGCTGCCACTCTAGGCCCTTCGAATGTGGTCTTTTTCTCTCACTAAGCCAGCTTAAACACGATTTTGAATAGCTCTTGATGAGAGCTTAGTGACTGATAATTTCTAGCACAAACGTCCGTTCCGTAAAGATGATGGATGTGATAAGATTGCATGGAGTTACAAGCGTTGATGGGTGGACCTTTCATAATATCGGACATTTCCATTAGACAACCTTTTAGATAGCCACGCTTCCTAAGTTCTACAAGAAGGTACTTTCTCTTATTTAAGCTATGATTATTTTTCTATTTGAAACATATATCACTGCTAATAGCCAAATTTAAATTAATAATTAGGTGGTTAAGTAAATTTCTACCAAATTATGTATTATTATGAATATCAAGAATCAAGCATTATTTTTTAGAAGTTCATCAGAAAATTTTAAAAGATTTGAAACCTACACATTAATTCAGTTATGTTCAATTTCATAGAAATATTTGTTAAAAGCAATGCAAAGTTATTTGTGCAGAATTAACGTAGCGATCTTTCGTAGCGTTATAGTTGTTTCGTAGCGTAGAAGTTGTTTTTACTTTCTTATATTACTGTAAGAGTAATTATTGGGAGATCGTATTAAATATCCGAAATTGAGTTTTCATCTAAAATACATGTTTTGTAAATCCCCGAAAAGTCCGAAAAGTGTTTTTTAGAAGTATTTTGTCTGTGTTTTTAATAATTTATTTATTTTGTCTGTGTGTGGTCGGTCAGTAAAAATTAAAAAACGGGCAATCACACAATGCTGCAACTTAGTCTTTCGTTTAGGTGCTTATCAGGGTACACGACAATTCGGTCAATTTTTGGTCAATATGTCGACATGGAAATAATTTTTCAGTTTTTTTTTTGCAATTTTTTGTTAAAAACAAAAATCTAGCGGGGAGGGGTCTATATAATACTAATCATCATCATAATCCATCCTCTTCTACCGCTTTTGCAGTGTAGAGGCCTTGCAGAGCTTCTGCCACTCCCCTCGGTCCTCAGCAAGCTTCTTCCTCCTTCTCCAGTCTATCTCTCTAATCCTGAAACCCTCTCTAACATCCACCTTCCAGGTTCTTCTTGGACGACCCCGACGTCCATTTCCTTCCACTGTTGCTTCATATACTCGTTTGGCCACTCTATCATTGGCCGTCCTGGTAACTTGTCCAAACCATCGTAACTGATTGGCTCCAATTTGGTCCACTACAGGTTCCACACCCAGATTCTTTCGGATAGTGGCATTTCTAATTTTGTCCCTCCTAATCTTTCCCAACACTTTTCTAATTCATCGCGTTTCCATCGCTTGGTGCTGGCTTTTTAGCCTTATCGTTAGAATCCAAGATTCGCTGGAGTAGGTTAAAATTGATAGGAACACTGTCTTGTACATCGCTATCATAGTCTTTGAAGAAATCTTTTCTCTTTTCTAGGAAGCTATTTTTAACTGCATTAAAAACTGCTGTAGCTTCAATTCTTTTTCTTAATTCCTCTTCTATTGTTCCATTTTCATTTAAATGAGCTCCCAGGTATATGTAATATTAATAATAATTTAATGTGTTGCAAAAATTCTGAGTTTGATAAAAATCGGTTTAGCAGAAGTACGATTTTTTATAATATACTGCGTATCATATATATGCAAATTATAATGTGAAATTTTTACCTATTGTAATATGGGTGAAACGTCGGCTTTCAAGAGACCACTGACGCGTTCTCATCCCAAACACTAAAGTGTTTCACATAACAATGGCCACCCACGGAAGCATGAAAGATTTGGTTATTTATTTGTTTTCTAATTCCTTAACTGTGGTACATTAATGAGATTTAACATTAACATTAATAAGAAAATAATAATAATAATAATAAGGGAAGGAATTAGCTCGTGGACTAGCATCGCGGAGATCCCAGGTTCGAATACAGCTTAGATTTGCTCTTCCTAGGAACCTCTACAGCTCACTGTGTTGTCTGTAGCGAGAGAACACTGTTCAGAGGCCGGCATTACACTGAGAAGGGCTCTGGGCGCAAATGATCATAGATGTTGACGCGCCTCTATCAAAAGTTTTTACATTTTTTTGTTTTTTCATTAGAAATATCTAGTTTTAACTTACCTATTTACATTAGTCAAATAGTTTTTCAGAGTGTTAGTGAAAGGAGGAGAGAAAATTGGAAACAATGTCATTTTTATAACGCTAGTATTATCATAACGCTTAGTAAATTTTTTTATTTTTTTATAAACTATATTAATTGCAAATGAAATGAAAGATTTCCAGCTGTCATTAAAGTTGGACTCGTAGACATAGTGTTTACCAAGTTTCATGTCGATCAGCCATGTTACCTTCACAGAGGACAGGTCTCTTACCTATGGTGTGTCTCTATCCTACCATAGTAGGAGAGACGGCCAAATGTAGTGTATTTGTATTTTGTTTCTAGAATAAATGAGAATGTCTTTATTTTGAAAAATAACATTTTTTTTGTAGAAAATAGTAGTTGACTTATGTTTTATAAGCATAACCTCTTTAATATATCGCCTATACAGGGCATAACTTTGAAATGTGCGTCATCGCTCCAAGCTTTACCCTATCCATTTCGTGCAGAAGAGTTCACTTCAAACGCAATGTTTTCATTTCACTCGACACTTGTGATTTGTATGTGCGGGAGGTTATAAGATTATGTTACTATCTGTGTGTGTGTGTGTTTAATCACAAAATGGAATTATTATAAATTATGATTAGACATTAGAAAATGTGTATAATAAAATAGTATGTTTTGAAGATACATTATAACTAAATTTTATTATTGGTGTTAATTTATAGAGTCATTTTTATTAGGTGGGGGGGGGGGCGATAAGAAATTTCAGGAATATCGTAAGTAATAAGAAAAGATAAAGTTTGAAGAAAGGCAATGCAAAGTTTTTATGGACAGTCAAAAGCTTGTAAAAATATAAATAAATATGAAATCTAAGCAAGATTAATAAGAAAATATATATGGGTAAATTAATATGTCTGGTTGGCAGCAAATTGGAGATGATATTAAAATAAATATTAGAGAAAATCAAATGTATTTGTCATGCTTTTAAATGATATTGATTTAGATTTAAATTACATTAAGCATATGTTGAGAAAGATATTGTGGTGGCATTTTTAAGGTATTTTATTAATAGAGGGCAATAGGAAATTTCAAAAGTGCATTATGGAAATAGTCGTAAAAAAAAAGTGCATGCTACGATAGATAAAAACACCAGATATTATCCAGCATTTTGGACTCATCCACATATTCAACAATGTCATTTCACTTTGTTGCAAGTATAGACACTGATTCTTTATAAATAAATCTCATTATATTTTTATTTGTCTATTTTTTTTTTTTTCACAAAAACTATATTGAAAATTTATGTCACGGCTTAGAAACGGGGGGGGGGGGGCTAAGAATTGAACAAATACGTATATACAGACTATTCGCTAAAAATATTTTTTCGTATTTAGAAGATATCAATACATGTGGTGAAGAGTGCACCTTTGAAAATTTGACACGAACATAATATTCCTACTTACAATAAAAAGTGAAAGTAAAAAAATTTAATTTTTTTTTTTTATAAAATTATACCAGAATTTATTGCCTATCATAAAATAAAAAAATTTAAAAAACACATTAAATTATGATTGCTGTTTAAAAATAAAACAGTAGACATAATTCATGAAATTAAAAAAAAAATAAATAAATAAAATAAAAGGAGCCAAAGAAAAGATTTCACAGAATACAAAGTATACACATATGAGTCAGACACACCACACATTAGTAAATACATTTCCATGTTAGGCACTTTGTTTTATAATATGTTGTGTATTTAATGAACATGTCAACGTACCTATTTGTGTCTTGGTCTCCCCCATATAGCTGCCACACAGTGACGACCTATTGCAAAATATTTTTTTTTTTTTTCTTATATTTAAATAATAATTCCAGCCTGGGGTGGTGAAACTTTTATTTAATTTTTTTTGTATTTATTTAGAAATTTACAATCTGTATTACATATATACAATGAGTAAATAGGATGTTGAATAATGAAACTGTAAGAAGGCAGGAAGAGAGAAACTACCCAGCGGTAGCACTCTCCAAGGGATACCAGTAGCACTGATCAGTCCCGAAGGAAATCTCGAGGCCCCTGGCGATTCAAACGGCGAGGTGGATTGTCAGGATGGTAGTGGAGGCTAGAGATTTTACAAAGGGATTAGAGCAAAAGGCGAGAGTAGTATGCAGCTTATGATATTTTGTCTTGGCAATTGGTTGTACGAAAGGGATGTTGAGGTCATAATGGATCGTAAGGTTTGAGACGTAGAAAGGAGCATCAACTATCTGTCGATGTAGCTTAGATTCGAATGTCTGAATGGTACGTGTGATGGATGCAAAACATTAAAATATATGAATTTATAAATAAATCAAAATTATTAAAATATGTGACATACCCTTGCAAAAGGGCCAGCCAGGTAGAAGAAGTCCAGTTACTGGCATTGTACTACCCCCTTCTCCTAACAGGGGAGGAATTGAAGAAACAAAGAGAAGAGATATTTTAAAGACAGTCTTGTGCTACAAATCAAGGTGGAAACATATACCAGTATTACGTTATAAGAAATTATTATAAGCTATTGTGATATTCAAAGTAACTTAATTTCTCTTAGAGAATATATTGTTTTAAACTACGAGTGTGTTCTTAATTATTCTTGCATTCTATCTCAAGCACACATACAAGCCCTTTTCGCTAAAACGCTCACGCCACAAGCTACCTATATACACATCATCACACCATTACATTACATACGTAAGTTTGTAGGTTTAGCTATACCCCACAATTCAAGTCCATAAGTCCAAATTGGTTTGATTATAGAAGTATATATCAGTCTTTTGAGTTCTTTAGGTAATTTGGATCGTCTTCCAATAAGTCTGTAAACAAGTTTGGCCCTTTTAGTCAGTGCTTGTCTTTTAAGTCTTGTGTGTGGATTCCACGTGAGTCTTTTGTCAACGAAGAGTCCAAGATAGCATACCAGATCTGTTACAGGGAGAGGATTGTGTTTGAAGAAGACTGGAAGACAGCCATCCCACCGGAGAGTAAATATGGCATGTTGGCATTTTTGTGGGTCCATCTTATTTCGCCACTTTTTTGCCCATGATTCTATTGTATTGAAATGTTTCTGTAAATTGTGTGAAGCTGATGTAATGTCTGCACTTGTTGCGAGTATGTCTGTATCGTCTGCATATGTACAAAGTAGTGTGGATGGATTTGTAGGTATGTCTGATGTGTACACTGTGTAAAGGACGGGACCAAGTATACTCCCCTGCAGCACCCCTGCCCCCACTGATGAAAAGAAAGAGACTGCTGTGCCACGACTGACCTGAAAGAACCGAAACTTTTATTTATTTATTTATTTTTTTTGCAAGTGTTTTATGAATATTAAAATTAGATAATAGTCTTTAATTGAAATGTTTATATGAATGTTATTATTCTAATTGACAATGAGTTATAAGTTAAATTAGTAATAGTATATCAGTATTATTAGAAAAATACCGTTATGTACGTAAAAAATAATGTTTTTGCAACTGGGTATATCAAATAAGAATGAAATTGCATTACTAATCGCAAATATAGGTTATAGCTTTTGGCCAATAATATACTAGGTTGGAAGCTGAGATTGTGAGAAGTTCCACCAAGCGCTAGGATATAGCCTGCGGAGAAGAACTCTGAACTAAAACTGCTAGACGGTGGCTTTTTTAAGAAAGGAACTAGTCTCGTTATAATGCGTAACCAATAGTCCCAAGTCGACTCTACATGGTTTCCTCACACATACACACAACTTACAGATACATACCTATACAGACAAGATTAATTTGCCTACGGCTCCAATAAATATCTTTAATTATGTCATTTAATAGCTGGTAATTATGTGGATAATTCAGGCACTAGGTTGTATTCCCTCCCTCGCCTTACTTGTTCTCTTTAGTATCGTATTAATCAGTCAAACCAGTCAATTTGCTAATGATTAGTGGTAAACTAATGAGACATCATGGATTCACAAATATCGCTTGAGACATGAGATGGGTGCTTAATGAACAATTAAGGATAAACAAAATTCCTTATTATTAACTAAGTAATTATGTCAGTGATTTATATATATTAAATCAGCCACAAAATAAAAAAATAATGGGGCACTTACACTAACAATAATAACTCTGTATTTTGTACTAGCGTTGGTATATTTATATTTATAACTAATATAAATGTTATTTACAATACTTTAATCACAAAAAACTATTAAACTTTTTTGAAAATAAAAAATTGAATACAGTAGAAATTCCAATTAGTACGGCTTTCTGTTCTAAGACAGATATCGTATGAAATGATTTTTTTTTTTTTTTTTTAATTCCACATTATTTTTAATTTTATCGTTAAATTATTTTATTTGCTTAACATTATTAACGGTCATTTTTTTTTTTTTGAGGTTGCCGTGAGAACAGTTGTTCTTGCGCAGGAAGGTCATAGCGTACAGATATGTGGCAAAACGTTCAGGTCTGTCACGTTCTGCGGTAATTGCACATTTTTGCGGAAACTGGGGAATTGGTCGGAATCCTGGAAGTGGTCATAGAAAGTCACAATACACATCGGGAAGATCGATTTTCATTCGCTTTCAGTTATATGCAATGTCTTTCTTATAAATACAGAGCTCTGAGATAATCTATTCTTCGGTCCGATCTATTAATCTATTACCGCTAAGACGATTGCGAGAAGTGGGTCTGATAACTATAAGACCAGCATTATGGCTTACACTAAACGGGAATCATCGTGTAAGCAGGTTAGCTTTTGCCAATTGCATTTCCACTAGACTATAGAGCAATGGCATTCACAGATTGGAATCGCGATTATGTCTCTGTTCTCCAGATGGTCAAATTTGTGTGGGGAAAAGCCAGGTGGAGTGGTAATAGCGCTGGTTCTAGGAAGCGCGAAGTCCTCTTGAAAAATATATTCAAATTTGTTAATGTTTAAATAATTTACTTAATTGTATTAGTTTTTACTTTGCCTTACTTATAGTAAGAGTGCCAGATTTTCAAAATAGAGTTATTACTGGAAATACACGTTTTTAAGATTCCCTGAGTGAAAAAAAGTAATTTTTAGAGAATGCTTTGTTGGTGTGCGCCTTTTTTGTAACAGAATATCTCAAAAACAAAAAGTTGTAGGAAGCTCAAATTTGGTATTCCGTTTAGGACCTATCACCGCATTCGACACGAAGATTTCAGGCAAAATCCATTGACCGGAAGTGCCACTTTACTGAGTGGTTTCTTTAAACTTGGCATAGCAACTACACATACAATGAGCTACAACTTTTATTTGTTACTTTTCTCTGGGTAAAGTCATTTAACTGTGTTTTTTGGGACGAGAAGCGGTTATGTTTTCGTCTAAAGTGCTATTTCAATTTATTATATAATTGTGTCATCTAAATAGAATTAAATATGTTGCCAATATTTCAAGCTTCAAGAAAATGAGTAAAGATAATTTACGTTTCCAACAAAAATAAGTCACATAAAACTTACTCCCTATTTTCAACCATATTGGAAGTTTTATGTGGAGTATTAATGTTTTTTGTTTTTTAATTTAAAGCGCGTCAACAGCTATGGTCATTAGCGCCCGGAACCTTCTCACTGCACTGCCGGCCTCTAGACAGTGTTCTCTCGTCACAGACAGCGCTGTCCATCACCGGACAGTGAGTTGTAGAGGCGCCTAGGAAGAACAAATTTAAGAGTAGCAAAGCTGGACTCAAACCCTGGTCCTCCGCAGGGGAGTCCAGTAGGCTAACCACTTAGCTAGATTATTGTTTGGAAAAAGAAAATTATTACACACAAACTTTTAAATTTATTAATACTAGTTGACTATTGTTGAAACAATAAATTTCTTTTGTACATAATGCACGATTCCACACAAATACAAACTTATTTAAGAGAAAATACTTTGGAAAAATTCTGCCCAACCGACTGAAAATTCTGTAAAAATGGAAAAGTGGCAGTTGTACTAAGCGTTGATAGGTAAAGTTTTTAAAAGAAGTAAGGAATATCAAATGAGTTATTTGCTCAGTAAAATATATTTTATTTTAATGTGATAAAATTGAAATTAACCAAAATAAATTATTAAATTCTCTTTTATTTTTTTTTGCACTAAATTTATAATTTACACTAAATTAGTGTAGCCGTTCAAAATTATTGTTTCCAATTGCTGATTGCAAACCTAGTGGGGAACATAAGAACATTTCGGAAGAAACAATATTAGTAAATGTTACTTTTCTCTGGGTAAAGTCATTTAACGGTGTTTTTTGGAACGTGAAGTGCTTTACATCATCGTAAAGTTTCTTTCCATTCTTCTGTTATGAAATCGCTGATTAATTAATCATTATTTTAAAATATCATAAATTAATTATTAATATATTATTTTGAAATAAGAAAGTGTCTTGACCTTATTAGGCACTGTATATTTTTTACCTATGATTTGTTTATTAATATATATATATATATATTGCTTAAATCTTTTGCAATTTACTTTATAAAACTAAACTAATAACTATATTAGTGAATTATCCTAAAATGGACAGTTAAAACTATTTGGTTTTGGTTTCTGGAGCATATATCAAAATACCGTTCATTATTACCGTTCAGAAATAATTTTTGTTTTGTCAGTTATTTTTCTACTTTACTTGTTTTAATTAATCGGTGTGCGACGTCACTCGCGTATGCCTTGAATCGGTCGGTCCTGGCTGCTACACTTTCTGAGTTATTTTCAGAAATTCAGAAAGTAAAAATTACAAAGGAAGCCCCAAAATTATTTTGAGTTACAATTACTAAAATTAAAAAAAAAAAAAAAAAATATTATCTAATAAATGAAAACAATAGTTCAGCCTATTATTTACGAAATATAGCGTTTTCTTTTTTTTCCACATCATTCTAGATAGACACATACTTTATTCGTAACAGCACAAAATAGTGTCAAATTTTTGCAATCATTTTTTTAATTAATAATTAATGGAATAGTAATTTTATTTTGTATTTTTTTTTTTTTTTTTGGAAGGTTCTACTGTAAATTAGTTTTTGGATAAGCCTAACTGAAGCAAAGATCAGGCAATCAATTATAGATTTTAACAGCCAAAAATTTAGGTTTTCCATATACTACGATATTCACATAGTTCGTACAACAATTTCGTTTGCCATCTTCTGTATCTCATGTAGATCCCCTCTCTGTCCCTAAACTTATATAGATTCTATAACAATTACTGCATATTTAAAGATATAATAGAAAAGTAGTTTGAGAATAATTAATTAATTGGGGAAAGAGCTCGTTACAATTTATATCATTTCTAAATTATTCTCACCACCTTCTTCTGTCACTTGAACACATTCGCCATTAAGGGCGCCTTCCACTGCGAAAAAGTAATGAGCATGAAATAGCTGAGCGAAACGTAGTAAAATAGTTTTGACCTTCCACTAAAAAAGAGTTTTACATAAAAGAGGTATTTGCCTTCCATTGTCAGCGGGTTCGCAAACCTGGTAGCGGATTGAGCTAAGCGAGAAATGAGATGGAAGGGGTTGATGCTTCCATTATCAGCGGACTGAATGGTCAGCCAGTTCATCACAGCCAATTGGATCGAGCAAGTCGTGATTGAAGTTTTCTTTTTCGTTTTTCGTTTCTAGTAATAATGCCAGACGATTCCAGTGATGATGACTATATAAATACGATAAGTAAATGCTTGCTACTCTATAGTTATAAGAAAAAGAAGCGTAACAAACCAAGATTTTGGATGAGCTACACATTAGAGAGAGACCTGTCAAAGGCGATTTACTACGGATATTCTACCATTTACAAGATGATAATCTCTGTCGCTGTTATTCCATAAACAAGGGTATTGTCGCACTGTTTCAATAAATAGCTCCATTTTATTCAAATACACACGATACTGCAGTCACAGAACATGTTCAAGAATGAGCTGAAAAAGATATTCGCAATGGAAGGCGCGCATAAGTAGGGAGGGTGATAGGGAAGGGCTAGCGGACACCGTTCAAAACTAGTATTGCACAGCGTGACACAACGGCTCCTTTTTCCTCGCTCACTCCACTCCGCTGGCTCATCTATTGGTGGAAGCACTTCTATGAGATTTGGCGTTGCGAGTCGAACGGAGTCCCTCCCAAATCCGCTCAACTCTGCGACCAGTTTTGTAACTCTTTATACTCGTTCAGTCCCCTTGCTCACTCTTTTCATAGTGGAAGCACTTACATGAACATAAACCTTTGCGAGTTGAACGGAGACCGAACGGAGCCCGCTTCGCTTTAGTGCATACTAGGCCGTCTTAAGTGCTACAATTGTCAGTCAGTCGGCTCATCAAATAGCACATTTTACTCAGTTTCTCACTTCTTTTTTTTATTTACAAGAACAGATCTAGGTGGTTGACAGCATTCCGCAATGACGAAACTTTATTCTTTTTTTATTTATTTAAACGAAATCTCATGACATGAATACAAATAATAATAATGAGAAATAAATAAATAATTTAAACAACAAAAAAGTCACTAAACGAGTGGAGGAGCTATCCAGTGGTATCAGTCCAAATCATTCGTTGTCACTTGTTGAAAGAAGATGTCGAGGGATCACTGACGCTTCAAACGATGGGAAGGATTGTCCGGGAGGGTTCGAGAGGAGAGTTTTCTGGCAAAAGGGTTTATATGGTAGGGCAGGGTTTTATTATGGAATTAAGATCATTGTGGATTTTTTATTGAAGGGATGGGATCCGTTGGATATTGAAACCTTAGCTAAATCACAAAGTTTTATTGTATATGTCCGAATCGGATTTAAGGCTGCGTTGTATATATTAATCGTTTTTGTAGTAAAGTCAGTTTAAATCTGTGGTCAAGAGTCTTTTAAGCAGTATAAAGCGGTTGTTCAGTTCCTGTCGTTTCAGTCTGGTCTGGTGGGTTCCATTTCAGGTGTTTGTCTATAATAACAACCCAAGGTAGCGGACAACATTAACATGAAGAAGAGGAATTCTATTGTAGTATATTGGGGCACAGGTAATTTTCCTTAGAGTGAAAGTGTGATATTTTCACATTTTTGTTCGTTTAACTTTATTCTTCAATTCTTAAATCATGTTTTCACCACTATATTTTTTTTTATATTTTCCGAGTGGACTACACTGTTGATAGTTTCAGTATTTTTCTGCCAAACCACTCAGCTAGAATAGAATCTGGGGGGGGGGAGCCTCATTCCACTGCGACCTACAAATTGAGGTCTATTGTGGATCCCCTTAAGTTACAGAACAGCCCCCAGCTTTGCCCTCCTAATCAATCCTAGCAAAGCTGAGAGCGGCTCCGTCATGAAGCTTTCAGCTTCGGGATTGCCCGTCCCCAGTTGAAGAAACCAGCCACTCAGCTAATTCGGTGCTATTGTCGCCGGTTTAAAGCAGCGGTTTAAAAAAAGCCGTTAATAAAAAAGGTCGCTGGGGTATTGTCAACACTCCATATTGTTTTGGTTTTCTTTCAGCACAAATAACTGTTTTCCGTGATTTTGCCTTTTTTTGTTTTTTTTTTCGACTGCCATGGTCATTAGCGCCTCCAGTCATTTAGCTTTCTCGTTCTATGGCCACTCGAGTTAGGATGGCACATGCTAACTGTGTGGCTTCCACACACAACACCTTGCTCAGCAAGGCAGGGTGGAGCCACAGGTATTCGAGGATCTACTCACACGTCCCCTCTTATATCATCGTCTAGTCAACAAGGGGGAGTGTGGGTTTATTGTTAGTGCCATCCCTTATTTGATTAATAACTGGGGTAGACTCTAATAAATAGTAAATTTATTCATAAAGCTCATTGTATATATATAAAGGTGTTTATTAAGAGTATTATTTACAAAAATATTTAAATCGATATCTTTAATTAACAATTAATTATAATACAATAATATCGCGGAGGAGGCTATTTACAGTACAACTTGGATATGCAGTACTTTAAACTAATGTTCCTGCACATCCTAAAATGATCAAAAATAAGTTTAACTTAAAGATGGGGTTGAAATACTTTTATAAATTTTCTTTCAACCCCTGATAAAAGAAAACCTACTCTAAGCATTCATGCTAACATTCTCACCAATAAATACTTTCAGACTGCTAAAAGAAAAAACATTCTTGCTAATAAATACTTTCTCGCCAATAAATACATTCAGACCAATAAAACACATTCACGCTTATAAATACATTTTCGCAAATAAATACATTTATGCTAATGATTCATTCATACTATGCATTCACCCAAGGGGAAAGTATTCGATATTCCTTTCTCCTTTATAATATATAAACTAACCTAATTGGGTGAAGTACTCGATATTCCTTCACCCATATTCACCTAACCTAAGTATTAACTTAAATTTTGCTATATACATTTATAGATCTTAAATAAGCAAGTAGCCTCTTGTGAAATAGCGCGCTTATCAGAAGGCAGGCCTGTGCCTTTTTTTGTTATTTCTTATTTTGTTTAAATAATTGTGAGTTTGGCTTTCCTTAACACATTTATCTGCTGTTAATAATGTATGAAGAGCAGCAACTTCTGAGACTGTTTCAACAAAACATGAGGAGGGGTATATCCTTCAGATGAACGGGAGACAAAGAAGTTGATAAAGGAAAAACCGGAAGTCATCACTTCTTATCATGCAACGAAAGGTAGTGTAGATACAATTGATGAATGACCACCAAGTAACTCATTTTTCAATCCACAGAATCCTTAAAAAAAAAAAAAAAATTAATTAAATGAAAATTTAATTATTTTTAATTTTAATATTAGAGTACTAGTAAGATACTAGTACTAAATTCTTCCAATAAATGCCGCTAAATTTTGCATTATGCATTAATGGAAGGTACATCAAAGCCTTCAAACAAATCGGTATTTCCAGAAGTGGTTTCCAGCTTTGCGGACCCACGACAACAATTATTAAATAAAAACCGGTTGACTTTTGAATTCAACATGTTTTATGAAAATCATCATATAATTTGGAAAACTACATTGTTACACTTTATTTGGAAAACTCAGATTTATAACTAAACTTATAAGTGGCAGTAGTTGTATTATACTTGTAATTAATACTAGGTCTGCGCAGGGCAGAAAGGAATCTAACCTGCAATTCATGTTTCGATGGCCAAAGGCAACACCCCAGGTAATTATAAATAACAGGCTTAGGTTTTAATGAACAAGGAAGTAACAGACAGTAATTGATAATACTTAAATAAAAAAAGCTATGATCATACATACTCTGGTGGCAAATTAAAGGTTCATCAGTTTGTTAATAAGTTTTTGCAATGGTTCACCATATATTTGGACTAGAGACTTTATAACTAGAAGTAACAAGTTTCAAAGACTTCTTCCCATAATACAAAAACTTGAAAAGAAAGAAAGAATAAAGTTGGTTCCTCCCAATATTTACATACTGATATTAATTTTTTCCTACTAGAAGGGTAGTTGGATAATATTCTTGCCTGGAGGGCCACTCATTACCTCACTCATTATATGCGATTAGCGCCTAAACTGGTGTAAATGAATGAGCAACACCAAATAACTATTACAAGCAATCTTCCTATTTCTTAAAAAAAAGCAGCCCTCACTATAGAAATAATATAATGTGATCACTAAAAATCTGACCACTTTTTTTTTTTCCATCTTATAACAACCCATCATTTACATTTTATGATTTAACTCCTCCTCATTATGCCACCAATAGTAATGAGCTTGATAATATATTGTATACTAGTTTTGCCTCACCTCATCTATCTCATTTCTTCATAATATTCTAGTTTTTTTATAGGTTGTTGTTGCTGATTGTTAGTGATCTTAGTGCTATCTATCGGTCTCATTTTAACAAAAGAAATAACTCACTTTAAAAAATGATAATACTATAATATTAGCTTATATATTTTATAACGTTCCTAATAACTTATATTCATTTAGTATTTATTACCCATTTTTCAGTTATTTTATAAACATCTACTTATAGTTTCCTATTTCTTTTAATAATTCTCTTAATGGTCTAACTACTCCTTTTTGTTTAGAATTAGACTTTGGCCCCCAAAATTTTAGTTCCAGCAAATTTTTCCTATAAAAAGATTGCTTAATACAATAAATAAATAAATATTTTCTTCTACGTCATCTTTCATTCCAATGTGAATATGCTGGAAACAATATATCTGACATTTAGGAACATTATTTATAATTATCTCGGAAGAATATTCATAAGATGACCACTTACTTTCCTTTAATTGTGATTGAGAAACTATTAAGTAGACAGTTGCAAATAGATGCATATCGTCAGGGAATTCATTTTTATGGATATTCCAGGACCAGTTTCAATCTTTGCTCATTCTCAACTGAACAATATCTCCATTGCTTTAATATAAGATTCAGTGATATGAATTCTAAGACGTTTACATAAAGCAATTGTATCGCTTAACTATTAGAATAAAAGTATTGTATTTTCTAACCTATCTTAATGATACCTCAATTTTACTTTGTATTTTTTTTTTTAATTTAAGGCGCATCAAAAAGTCATTGGCGCCCGGAGCCTTCTCAGTGTATTGCCGGCATCCGGACAATGTTCTTTCGCTACAGAGAATAGGATACTGAGCAGTAGAGGCTGATAGGAAGAGAAAATCTAAGGCTTTACGGTTGGACTCGAACCCGGGACATCCTTGTTGCTAGTTCAGCGTGCTATCAATAATCTAATTCTTTCCCTCAAACGGGACTTTATTAAGTCTGATATATAAAGGGAACCTTAAGGTCTGAATGAATGGTTAGGTTTAAAGCATAGAAAGGAACATTGACTATGCAACAAAGGATTTTAGACTGGAAGGATTTGTAACCGAATGGAATTGAATTGACATGTTAGCTTATTTTATTGTTATTATTTGTGGGCGTCTGCAGGATCTACGATTTTCCCTACAAATAGCTCTCTGAGGAACAATCTAAGAAGCAAATCTGGGCATTGCAAAAAAAAGTTAAAGTGAGAAGGGGCTAGTCATGCCTCCCACTTAGAAAGGGTGCCTGACTGCCAATTGACACTCATTCGAACAACCATCAATATTCAACGACCACTGTTCTCATACCGTCACTCTTCCTTTCTCTTCTCACGCTACCAACTCCTCTCTAAATTATACATTGTAAAGTCCTTGCAGAGTTGTATAAGCAGTGTCCGTAGGTCTAGCTTATATCTCATCCCAAGTATTTCTCTTCTGCTCAACCCCCAAAAACATTTGCTATGGGCGTGGTCGACATCTGAGTTCATTGGCGCCCGGAGTTTTCTCGATGCAATGCTGACCTCCGGTCATTGTTCTCTCTTTACAGACTACACGAACAGAGCGCTGTAGAGAGGCTCCTAGGAAGAGAAAAATGTAAGGTTATCTCTAGTCTCGAACCCGCGACCTCCCCATGGTGCAGACTAGCCTGCTACAACTGAGCTAATCCCATCATTCCTGTGTTAGCTTTTTAAAATTGTTTACATTACTCAATATAAATAAACCTGATGACTCATTATTAAATCCATGATTACTATAATTAATGTTCGAGTCTGGTAAGGGCTTCAGTTAATTTATATCAGTGATTTCAAATTTGGTGATATCTGATTGTGTTGCACCTATGGGCTATGATATTGTTACATGCTAGCTGTGGGCCTAGACTAACACGTCTAGACTAATATATCTAATTAGTTTACAATAAAAATCACTCCAGAGCTACAAATTCCAAAACCTTTATTAATAACCCATTAAGTTACAAAATTCAACTTAGATTTTAACTTCTCAGTGCAAACCAGCGTACACACATAAAAGAAATACTCTCACATACCAAACCCAGATTCCTCAATCCTATTTCTTTCTCACAGTCTTTTTTTTATTATTTTATTATTTCAAACTAACCATGTGTATAATAAACACACATGATTTCCAAATCAATACCTATTTTTGCCAGCTTATTAATAATTAATTTTAATAACATTATTAATAACTAATTTTTAGCAAACACAGATATTGAATGTTATAGTAAATTCTTATTGCCATTAGTTCGTATTTTTTTCTGTGAACAGGTTAATTACCCTAACAACAAGGGGTGTGTCAATAATCACTTTCCATACACCATATTCGTCAAGTTTCTTTTTTCTGTCATTCTTTTTACATGTCAGTCACATTCTGTTAAATGTTTTACCATTTAAAGGACCGTAAGAATAATCCACTATCGTGAGACAGTGTTCACTCACTTTATGTCGTTAACAAGAATGTTGTAATTCAAGTTTTTCAATATCCAATGATCTTATTTAAACTCATAAAATGAAAAAAAAAAAAAATTTGTAGTAATTCAAATAATATTATGTTGAATGCAGTTAGATTTCTATTTGAAGGAATAATATGCGGTTTTACTTTATAATCTTTCATCAGTGATTTCTCATTATTTGGTATATCTATTTATTTGTGAATAATTTTAACTTGTTTTCACTTTCATGTTTTTTTAAAAATATGTTTAAATATGTTGCTGGTTAATTGAAGTAAATTTTTCAACTGCTTTGTTTATAACAAATTGTGAACATTTTTAAAAGAGTTAAAAGAATAAGTATTTACGGAATGAGTGGATACCACTTTCATTTCCTCAGCGATAAGAGCTTCGATAAGTTAAAGTCGGCTCTTAGAATTATTCCAGTGATAAGAGATCCTATCATTTAATACCTCTTAAAATCAGCTCTCATATAAGAGCTTTCTTTTCAACTTTTCACCGATATAATCCCTCTTCATTCATTATTTCTTTTAAAATAGCTCCTCAAGATTATTACTGTACACCTTCCTAATAGTTTTATCACTCTCATAAGAACTTCTCATTCCTTCTTGATTAATAGTTTCTCTCTTTAGTCTAGCGTCCATAATCTTCCATTTCTATATCATTTCACCCTGAAGAACTCCTTTTCTGTTTATCCTAAAAACAAGTGCTCTTCCCCATACTGCGCATACTATATACTATTGATAAGCTCATTCCTTCTCTCTTATATCACGTTACATCATCATCTTTCCTTCTCTCTTTATCAGTTTATTGGTAGCAGCTTCCGTCTGCCTCATTAATAATAGTTCTCTCCTTTATTATTTCACTCTCAAGAGCTTACCCTCTTTTAAATAAGTTCAAGTCGTACGCATTATCATTCTACCTCCTAGCTACCTCCTAATCATACCTCACTAATATGAGTTTTCGCTACTGTAATTAATCATTCTTAAAAACATTCTCTAAGTACTACGCTTAGATCAGAGCTGTCCTGAAGAATGGTGGGAATTCCAGAAGTATACGACGATAGAACTGCAGAATGCCCTAATAATCACACACTCCAATAAAAGTTGCTATCGGCTATGCCTTGCCATAACCTTCTTGCTTTCAATTTGATTTTGATAATTCTTCAAACTTAATTTCCAGAAATCCCAATAATTAACGCTCATCGCAATTTCAATGCAATCAGTGGTACATTAAGTATTTTTAATTATAAATATTTTTAATCTCATTGTTGATTTTGGAAGTTATTTCTGATGTTATTAATCGTAGATAATTCCTACTGATTAATTGATTAGTGAATCTAAGACCAAGCAAAGTTAAAAATCTATGTAAATTTCCAATCTATTCCATTGTCCATTGTGTTAATCATTGAATAAATTTAATTGTAAAAATTTTAACCCTGAAGAAGGCAATAAATTTGCCGAAACGTCGGTAGAAATTTAAAAAGTGTTATTTTGTATGACTTAACCTCAACATCCAATTTACAACATTGAATAAATTCTTTCGACATTCGCATTTTTCCCTGGTATTGCGAAACAGAAATTGGCAAATTATCAAGAATTCGGAATGAAATTCAACTCCATTTGTTTTGAAATATTCTACCCATTTAAGACAGAAAATCTTTTTTTAAAAAAAATCATCTTCATTTATATTTTTCTCCAAAAATGTCTTTAAATTACAAAATTGGTCAAAACATCTTGAATCTTGTACAATGATATTTTTTTTTGTAACAAGAATATTAATGAATTTTCAGTTTCTTGCCATGTTGGAATTTTATCGAATTTCAACCAATCAAAACCATTAAAAAACAATAGTTTTGTTCGTCAATATTTCAGATATTAAAATGAGTTATTGTTCATGCAATTTTTATTTGAACTTATTTACTTCACATTCCAGTCCCTTTTCTAGATTTTCAAGAAAAATTCATTTTATTATTTCTACCGGCCTCCGAGCAATGTTTTCTAGCTACAGCAACACTGCCTATCACCGGACAGTGGATGATCCTATGAAGAGAAAATCTGAGGGCAGCTCCCTGGATTGGATCGCGGAAGCTCCGCGTTGCTACTACTGAGCTAATCCCTTTCTTCACCCTTGGCTTCTGCCGTTTAACATGGACGGGGATCCTAGTTTGTTTACTGAGTTTACCCTTATCTGCAAAGAGTGTAGTGTTTGTAGTTTAATTGTATTGAGTACTGTTCTGCCGAAGTGCATAGAGTACTAAGCTATGGTAACCCATGGGGTCGCTACTCCCCAAGTAACTGCATGCAGCAGATAGATACCTCTTGCGGGCAATTTAATAAGTTGAGACTATAGATTTCTAAGGCTTATTTAGGACGGTTGGCATAATCCCATTAATAGCCTAGGAGCTTTCAATAGGAACGCGGCTCCACTGGCTACTTTTTTGTTATTTTGTCTTACTCCTGTAAGAGGAAGTATTGCAATAGTGTCAAAATTTTCGAAGCATGGTTTTCGCCGGAAATATATGTTGGTCCCCTGAGTCCGAAAAGGTTTTTTTTTTTTTTTAGAATATGGTCTCGCTGTGTGTTTGTCCGTATATGTGTATATTATAGCATGTATGTTAACAGTATAGCTCAAGAACGAATAGACGTTCAACTATTCGTTCGAACTAGAAGTTCAAATATTTACATTACATTTGGGTAACACCGTGGGATCTAACTGGAAGTTATCTCCAAAAATTCCTCAAATGAAAGTACCACTTGATCCAATGGATTTTTCAGTTTTTTCGATTCTCTCAAAAAAGGCTGCAATGATTTTCTCTAATATTGGTATATAACAACTGTATATAAAGAGCTTTTTTTAATTTAAAAAAAAAAAATCATTTAAGGTGGTTTCAGTTGAAGGGGTGGGGTTGTGCTTTCCTGTACAATGCTATTTCAGATTACTTACATGATTCTATCATCTAAATAACAGTAAACCACTTAAGTCTCAACCCGATTACCCAAGTGTTTTGCATTACAATAGCCGCGGAAGCCTGAAAGATTATATATAAATAATATTAATTATAATTAAATATATTGCCAAAATTCCGATTTTAAAGAAGGGCGATCGGGAGGACGACTTTACTGAACAGTTTTTTCAGTATTCTGTGTTTTTTTTTTTCTTGAAGATTCCAATGGATTCAATTAAATTTACATATAGAGCCCTATCACTTTGTTTGAACCATTTTTTTTTGTAGAAGTTACTTACTACATTGCATTTTGGTTGCATGTAAGAAGTAAATAAGCAGACATTAATTGATAGAAGGAGAGAAGACATCCATTGTTAACATTCCCCTAAAACTGTAGACAGTTCACTCAATTATTGTCATCAAGAAAGTCACAAGATCAGCGGCGCTTCAGCTGACGATGAGGTTTGTCTGAAAGTGTATGGGTCAAGAGATTGCTGACTGAATGGGGTTTTGAATTGGTGAAAAGAAGTTATGGAATTTTTTTCTATAGGAACTTTATTTATTTATTTAATTTAATACGCTTAAACATCTATGGTCATGAATGACATGTATTCGGCTCCAAATATTAAGATTATTGTTTTTGAATGTAATAAATACTGTTTATATGGAAGATTCTTCTCAACCGTTCTTATATGAAGGAAAAGGATTGTGAGATTCGGTATTAGATATAAATTAGCAGTAGATTGTAAATAAGTAATATTTTTTCTTACATTCTTAATAATAAGACTGAAGACTTTAATTTCAATATTAAGAATACTCTTCTTGTATCTAAACATAGCGTTTTCTAGTTCCCTTATATATGGGGCTGACATTGTTGTAGTGGTGCCTTTATATTATCAGAAATATGGTGAGGAAACATTATTTCTCTTCTGCATTTTAACAGGAAACTTCTTCGATTAAGAAGAGAAGCCAGGCGGTGATTTTCATTAGCCCAGTGTTTTAAAACTATTGATGCCTCCTGTTCAAAAGTATTCGTTATTGTATTCTAGTAACCCATTGTATTTTAACGGATATGATGCAAACTCAGCAGCAATTATGGAAGGTTCTTTTCGACCGTTCTTATATGAAGGAAAAGGATTGTGATATTCGGTCTTAGATATAAATTAGCGGTAGATTGGAAATAACTAATATTTTTACTTACATTCTTAATATTAAGAATGCAGATTTAATTTCAATATTAAGAATACTCTTCTTGTATCTAAACTTAGTTTTTTCTAGTTCTCTTATATAGGGAACCGAATGGGAGACCGAATCTCACAATCCTTTTCCTTCACTGTTATATGATTTGGTAAAGAACAGAATATATTAAAAAGAAAAATGTGCTTACAATAAATTATTACAGTTAAATGGGAAACGATCCCCACCTATAGTCTATTAGCCTATTTAAAGCACGGAAGAATACTTATAAATTTGCTCTTTAAGTATCTGGAATTTTCTTTTTCCTTCAATAATTTATTTGCAACTGAACAATAGTACAATAATCAAATGTGGTGAATGTTTACATGACATGAATGGACATGTGAAGAAAATTCCCAGTGGTATTTTCATCTTCATGGCGTAGAAGTTAAATTAAAAGGTCACGGAACCACTGACGCTTCAGACGTCGGGATGGATTATTGGGTAAGATTTGACTAGCAAGTTGTTGAACCAAAGGATGATGATGATGATGATGGGACAAGGTGTTATGGAATTTTTGATGACGGAATTTTATTAGGTCGGTCACAAATGGAATGGATAGGTCATTATGTAAGGTTTTATTGGAGACATAATAAGGAGCATTGGTTAATTTTTCATAGGATTTTGGACTGTAGGGATTGGATGCGGTAAACGTTGGAAAACATAGTGGAGCCCTACTCTGTAAGTCCACATTGGTCTTAGTAAAGTTTTGTATAGTGTGAAATGTTGTTGGTGTGATGTGATGTTTGTGGTAGTATGTGGCTTGTGGCGTGAGCGGTTTTGTAAAGGGCTTGTGTGTATGTTTGAGATAGTGAGAGAAGTATTAAGAAATAATCAAGACAGCACCACTGTTTTTAAAATAAATATATTAATCTCTAATGAATTTAAATTACTTTACAATATCATAACTATATCTTAATAAATCAATTGTTTATCTAGAATAAATGCTAAACTGTATAACTGGCACTGAAATTATGTGAGCGATTCCTGAAGTGTTCTGGTTGGATGTCTAGTTCAGACTGTCTTGAAAGAATGCCTTCTGTTGTTAGTGACAAATCTTCTCCTTTTGAGAAGGGGTGCAAAGACAAAGCTACCAAAAGTTCTGTGAACTCTTAAAGACAAAGCTAACCAGGTCCTTTTTGAACTCTTCTGTAACAGTAATCTTCTACCTGTGTGTACCCTTTTTGCCAGCGACTGTTATATTTTCTTTATAGTTTTGATATATATTTCAAATAAAATATTTTTTCTATATTTTTGGCATCCATCACAAGTGTAAGCTTATTTTTTTAAAGTAAGTTTAGATCGGTTGTCTAAGAGTCTTAAAAGGATACGAAATCGTCTATTAGTTACCATCATTTTCAGTCTATTATTGGGGTTATCTTAAAATAAATTATCTTCAAATAGAGAAGTGTTAATAATAATATAACTTGTGGCCCACTCTGAAATGGTTATGTGTCTTGTTAAAAAACAAAACAAAACAAAACAAAAAAACAGATATTTAAAATACTTGTGTTAAGTTTTTAATTTCACTCAGTTTTAAACGTCATTATTTTTAAATTATTATTCTTTTTTTTTTAGAGAAAAAAAAAACCTGAAGTGTTAATAAAAGTACTAAATGTTTTCTTTAGAAAAACTAGTATGCAATTTAATAATTATAAAGAAGCTTGTTTAGTAATCAAAAATAGAAAATATTCACGATAGAACAGATGAAAGTGCGAAATTGGTTTTAGTTATAATTAAAGTTATCTAGTCAATAAAAAAATATTGATTTAAAAAAAAAACATTTAAAAAAAAAATGTTTGGTAAACATCCAGGGGAGGGGGCTAAAGTTCAACTGGGAATCAACTATGTAGTCTCCTAGCTTATAGAACTTGAAAATCACTCTTCCTATCTTGCTCTTTAAATACATTCTCTCTCTTTCTCGCAACACTGAATAAAGTGGTGAACAGACTAGAACAGAAATCTCTTATTCAAAGTTTTTCTACCTCCCCAAATATATAAAATGGATTTCAACCTATCATAAATATAAACCGATAATTTCTGTCAGTTGATGTTTGCCTTTATTATAAATACGTATATATGTATATATGTATATATATATATATATACGAGTATATATCTTCTTTTTGTGTGTGTGTGTGTGTGTTTGTATTAGTTTAGGATTACAAGTAGTTTAACTTACATCCATTTCTCTATCCACAAACATTATTCTAAAATAATATTTAGAAGTTTGAATAAATTCTTTTGGGTTGATGACTGTAGCTTTAAATCTTGTTTGAAAAAAAAAAAATATATACTATCTGATGTTAAAAAGTTGATCAGTTCAAAACCGAAAAGAAGTGAAGAAAAAATAAGAAGTTGAAGAAGAAGAAGTAAAAAAAATTGATTCGTTCTAATTAAGGATTATTAGTCTGGTTGGTTCGTTCTACTTCCAATTTGGCTTTTACTTTATACATTAATGTCTTTTTATCTTAGATAATTATTTTATTGGCTACAATCTTTCATAAATTTTTTAATGGAACGAGAATAGTTTTTACAAATCATCATAATTATTATTATAAAGAAACAGACATTTTGTATATGTTTATTGAGTTGTTTGTAGTAAACAACTACATATCCACCGTAAGGGGAAGGTTGGCCAGCCACTCTTCTCTGATGGTAACCTAGCCTAGCAACGTGAATAATAATACTTACAATGGACACCTCCATCATTATTACATAGGGCATCTGATAGAGGTAGTTGATGTGTGCTACTGTTTAGATTTAGAGAACCCACAGATAAACTTTAGTTGACCACACACACACACACACACACACACACATTGTACACTTTACAGCACTATATTAGGTTTTTAAAAAATATAGTTATTTAATATTCTTTTATAATAAACTATGTCATTATTACTTTCTCTTACTCCTAGTAAGAAAGAAGTATTGTAATCATGCCAAATTTTCGATATAGAGTTTTCACCGGAAATATCCGTTTTAAGGTCCTCTGAGTCCAAAAAAGTGGTTTTTAGAAAATGGTTTGTGTGTGTGTGTGTGTATGTATGTATGTGAACAGCATAGCTCAAAAATGAAAAACCGTAGAAAGTTGAAACTTGATATTCCGTTTAGGTATCACCATGGGATCTGACAGTAGGTTATCAGTCAAAATTCCTCAACCGGAAGTACCACTTTACGAAATGTTCTTTTCACTTTTTTGAAATTTTCTCAAAAATGGCGCCGACGATTTTCTTCAAACATGGTATATCAACTATACATCCAAAGATCTACCATTTTTATTTCTAAACATTTCTCTAGAAAAATTCATTTAAGGGCACTTTTGGGGGAGGAATGGGGTAAGGTTTCCTCTAAAGTATCATAGTTGATTATACAATTCTATCATTCAAACAGAATGAATCAGAAATAAATAGATGGCCGAAATTCTGAGTTTTAAGAAAATTAGTAAACCGAAAATGCGCTTTTACTGAACAGTTTTTTCAGTTTTCGACTAATTTCAATAAATTTGGTACACAAACTATATCATTTATCAATTATAATTTTGAGAACAGGAGTAAGAGAAATCTGAGTGAGTGTTTCACACCAGATTTTTTCGTTAAGATCAACCAAAAGTTGTTACTTTTTATTGAATATAATCTTTAAATAGCTGAACTAGCATTATCTTACTATTGTATTCTAATGTTCCAAACTGCGCTAAACTGGCTCAAGTGTTGATCAGTCCATTTTATAGAAAGTTCGGAAATGATCAAAAAAGTAGCTGCCTCCAAATTAAATGTTTATTTTATTGGAATGCATTTATTTGTATTGGAATGTTTATTTTATTTGGAACGCGTAATTATTAAAAAAATAAATAAATAAATAAAAAACTTGCTTATATAAATTATTTGCTCAACATAGTTATGTATCTGTACCATCTTACGGTCATTCAGCTCGGATTCTATCATTTCTTACCAGTAACTATTCCATGGTGGTCCACAGCTGACACTTTTGCAGTATTTCGCTCTGTTATGAATTAATATATAGAAATAATGAGGTGCATTATTAATGTATTACGTTAATCGTTCGTTACGTTATTAATATATTACGTTATTAATATATATTAGCAAGATGCGTTATTAATAAGATTGCCTTATTTTGCTCTGTTATTAATTAATAAATAGAAACAAAAAGATTGTATGAATAAAATAATTATAAAAGAAAAATCTCCTTCAAAAAACATAGTTTAAGTTATACATCCCCACTCATTGATGTTTCCATTTAAAAAGGGGACAACGTCACTAAAGGACCGAACATGTGTTTTCCCATTCAGGTAGCAACACCTTTCCTAACCTAGTTCTGTCAAACAAAGACCTTTAAAATCCAGTGTATCAACTGTATTTGCGATGTGCAAGTCTATGTTATTATTACACAGTTTAACAAAAGATCCTGATGATGGGCGAACGCCCGAAACCGGTCGATGACCACAAAATGAAGCAGAAAATCATGGAAAGTGTCTCTGATGCTTTCCAGCTCTGCGGAACCAACTACCACAACAACTAAATGTTTATTTATTTACTTGTTTAAGGCGCGTCAACATTTATGGTCGGTCATTGGCGCCCACAGCCTTCTCAGTGCAATGCCGGTGTCCGGACAAATGATTTGCACTGTTTTCTAGTGACATTGAATTTTACAATCCATTATATACTCTTATTATAATATAATATTTTAATAATTTTATAATATTTCAGATCTACAATATTAACGAATGAATACGATTTGTATATTGGCTTAAAAAAATATTGACTATTATTTATATATTGTGTCAAGAAATGGATGGATGCAAGAAATATAAAAAAATATTTAATTTAAAAAAAAAACAAAATTATGAAAATATGTGACATTTCCTTTGCGAAAGGACATTTCAGGTAGAAGACCACTATTGTCTTTTAGAGTTCATGAACTTGATAGCATTGTGTACCCCTTCTTCTCACAGGGGAAGATTTGAAATAACAATTAGAAGACATTCCTTCAACACAGTTTTGTTGTAGACACCGAAGCAGAACAATTACAAATCAGTGCCAGTTATAAGTTAAAACATAAGAGTTTATTCCAACTAAATTCAGTAAATTAATAAACATATTGCTGTGTTATTGAATAATATTTAAATATCTTTAAAGATAATTTATTTAATTTAATCTACCAGTGTTTTCTTGATTATTTCTTATTACTTCTCTCTTAAACATATATAGTTACAAGCCCTTTTACTAACCGCTCACGCCACAAGCTACCACTACACTACAACAACACACCAATCACATTTCAACTGTATATACATTTCCTTCTTAATTTTTTTTTTTACTTTCTGAATAAACAAAATATTCATTGCACCTCATTTTTACTTTTTTATTTAATCATTATCCTAGTAAAGTGGTAAAGTGTAAGTAATGTAATTGTGTCAAATTTTCAAAATTAGGTTTACACCACAAATATATGTTTTGAGGTCCATCGAGTCAAAAGAAAAGCTGTTTTTACAAAATAGTCTGTGTATATGTATAGTATAGCATACACAAAAAATCGTAGAAAGTTCAAATTGGATATTCTGTTTAGTTATCACAATGGAATCCGACAGAAAGTTGTCCGTCAAAATTCCTCAATCGTGGAAAGTAGTTTTTCCAACTTTTTAAAATTCCTCAAAAATGGCTCCAACGATTTTCTTTAAATTTGATATATCAACTAAACATACAAAGAGCTACAACTTTTATTTACAACATTTCTCCGGGAAAATTTATTTAAGGATACTTTTGAGGGAGGGTTGTGGTTAGGTTTTCCTCTAAAGTGCTATTTCAGAGAGAGAGAAACACTTTATTCGTAAAGAATTGTCAGTGGGGCTGCTCGACAATGTCAAGTTGCTAACACACAGCTTACCAATCAATCGAACTGACATAAACAAAGAAAGAGGAAACAATACATTATTACACAGATTAAATCATGAAACAGATAATTTTGTTTTGTTATTGTTTTCCACTTTTCGACAACAGACGTGTGTGCGCAAAGTCTAACTGTAGATGTGGTGGTTAATGATGGCTAGAGAATCTATAATAATCTCCTCCGTTAGCCTCGGCAATATATTCGGGTCTATACCGACCTCGTCCCAGAATTCCACCGTTTTCTTTGGAATAGTCCCCCGAGCACCGAACCATAGACCACGCACTTTATAGTCCCGTTCCCCAAACATATCTCTATACTTCTCGGAGAGATATGTAATACATTTGCTATAAATGGCACGCTTTTCTGTGTCGACCTTATCCCCCTGCTGTGGATCGTTATTTTCATAACGCACCGTCGGATCAATGATGTACGCTAGTCTGCTGTCCCTTTTAAAGGCCACTATATCTGCATATCGCGCAGAGCCCTCATCATCAACAGCGTACACTTCCTCAAAGCAGGTATAATCAAGAGCCCTAAGAGACTCTGCGATCGCCTGCTTGACCCTGTGATGCCGCCTAGTCACAAGGAGCATATTGTGTGGACAATTTCCGAGCACATGTGCCGGTGTTTCGTTCTCTCTACCGCATTTGCGCCAGTCAATTGAATTGCGGTAGTGAATTGCGGCAATAGTTTTTTTAAAACAATTTTATCATCTAAATAATATTAATAAAATATTAATTAATACTATTAAAGTTAAATATTTTGTCGAAATTCCAAGTTTGATGAAATCGGATTACCGAAAGTGCGTGTTTACTGAAAAGTATTTTCAGTTCTCTGCTATTTTCTTTAAAACGGCTCCAACTATTTTCTTAAACTAACAATGAGAACTATACATACAAAAAGAGCTACCACTTTCAATTGAAACATTTCTCCGGATGGAGTCATTGAAGGTGGGGGCTTTCTGGGTAGGGAAGGGTTATGTTTTCCTCTGAAGTTGATTATACAATTCTACCACCTAAACAGAATTATTTAGTAATAAATAGATTGCCAAAATTCCGAGTTTCAAGAAAATTAAAAAAAAAAAGACGGAAGTGCGTTTTTACTGAACAGTTATTTTCAGTTTTCACGATTTTCTCTATAAAAACACCGATGAATTTCATTAAATATGGTATTACTAATTATCAAATTTGTCAATTACACTTTGTAAACTGCAGTAACAGAAAGTATGTTGTGAGTATTTCACACCAGATTTTTACTTTCTCTTCTTACTCCTAAGTAAGAGGAAGTATTGTAATCGTGTCAAATTTTCGATATCGAGTTTTCACCGGAAATATCCGTTTTGAGGTCGCCTGATTCCAAAAAAGTCAATTTTAGAAAATGGTCTCTGTGTGTATGAACAGTATAGCTCAAAAACGAAAATCCGTAGAAAGTTCAAACTTGATATTACGTTTAGGTATCACCATAGGTTCTGACGGTGCGTTATCTGTCAAAATTCCTCAACCGGAAGTACTACAAGTTTTTTTTTTTACGTTTTTGCGATTTTTTAAAAAATGGCTCCGACGATTTTCTTTAAACTTGGTATATCAACTACACATACAAAGAGCTACAACTTTTATTTAAAACATTTCTCCGGAAAATTCATTTAAGGGCGTTAGGTTTTCATCTTAACTGTTATTTCAGATTATTAGACAATCCTTTCATCAAAATAATATTAATACAATTAATTATGTTGTTGAAATTCCGAGTTTCAAAAAAATCGGACAACCGGAAGTGCGTTTGTTTTAACACTATAATAAATGATTTTTTTTTTTTTCACTTTTTCGCGATTTTCTCAAAAATGGCTCCGACCATTTCCTTGAAACTTCGTATATAAACTAAACATGCAAAGATCTACATCTTTTATTAAAAACATTTCTCTGAGAAAATTCAGTTAAGGGTACTTTTAGGGAAAGGTTGGGGTTACAGCTTCCTCTAAAGTAGCATCATAGTTGATTATACAATTCTATCATCCAAACAAAATTAATTAGAAATAAATAGATGGCCAAAATTCCAAGTTTTAAGAAAATTAGTAAGCCGCAAGTGCGCATTTACTGAAAAGTTTTATCAGTTTTCGACGAATTTCGTTATATTTGTTACACAAACTATATCATTTATCAATTATAATTTTGAGAACAGAAGTAAGAGAAAGTTGTGTGAGTGTTTCACACCAGATTTTTATTTTTTATAAATTTATAGGTCAAAAAAAAAAGAATATATATTTAATAATATTATTACTATAAAAATGTGTGAATTTATGCTTAAATAAATTTAACTTTCAAATCAAATATTTTGCATACAGAAGGGATTAGATCAGTGGCAGCGCGCTGGTCTAACAACATGGATGGGTAGGGTCTCGGCTTGGAGTCCAGCAGTGCTGCCCTTAGATTTTGACGCTAAAAGAGCCTCTACAGCTCAATGTCTGGTAAAGGGCAGTGTGTTGATTCTAACGAAAGAACACTGTCCGGAGATCGGCAGTGTACTGAGAAGGCTCCGAACTTTAGGGTAGCTTTATGGGTCCAAATTGGAAACATTGCCCTTATTGACAACAAAAAAAAATTACAATTTATTTCTGAAATTAATTTTTTAGTTAATTAAATATTTTTTTAATTTCCATTATTATTTTTTTTTTTTTTGTTTTTATTTGTAGAAATCACTTTGTAGTTAAGTTTAAATGTAAGTAAATCTACTCGTAAATATCAATGAATTCCTTAGTTTTTAAGAGGACCTGCACCAGGATGGGATAAATTGCACACATACTATATAGGTCTTCCCGATGAAAGAAATTAATGTTTACATTTAAAAATTTTTATACGAACTCAATAATTGTAAGAAAAAGTAATAAATTATTTTTCTAATAATCATATTATTTCCGCTTATTCATAGTGAGAAGAATTAGGAATTGTAATATGTTAAATTTTCAAAATTTCAGTTCTAACCAGAAATACATATTTTGAAGTATAAGGTTTTGAGAAATTTATGATATTAGATTTTAAAATTTTATTGAATTTTATAAAGTGTTACTAGCGCTGTCTTCTGGACTACGATATGATTCATCTATCGTTTGGTGTAACCAACATATATCATTCCCCCATCACTTCTATATATTTATGTTATAGCAACTTTGTGAAAATTTCAAGTTTCAAACAAATTGTCAATTTCGTATTTCTTTAACTTTATTAACATTAACTGCAAGTAGAGGAATAATGTGATAGAGCATTAACGTGCAAGTGTTCCAAGTTTTTGTGATTGGCTGTGAAGAGTTTGTGAAGGTTAATATTTAATTTTCTTTTTTCTTTTTTAGCGCCCTATGTAACTAAAATATCTTAAATAAATTAAAATTTGAATAATCTCAAAACAAAATGAAAAAGTAATTAAACTGACAGTTTTATTTCAGTTTTGAATATCTTAAATTTTTTTAAAAAATCAAAGATTGAAAAATATGGGAATGTTGCAATAACTGCACGGAATACAGAAATTTATGGATAATAATGAGATGGGAGTGTGAATCTAGTCCAAGGCTTACAAGTGTGTATTTATTATTTCCAGGGAGTAATCAGAAAAGACTCCTTACAGGACAAAAACTATTTCAATCAGTTCGTCTATAAATGTCTATGGTACATTCTTGCAATTCTTTGTAGTATACTCAACTATGTGGTTAAATGGTCCTCAATAGTTTGATATTGTTCTTACCTATGCTTATAAAAAATTCTTGACGGAATTTAACTATAAAAAAATTTATCCAGTCGGAATCCATAACTGTCCTGGTTAAAAACTTGAATCAAATTATGAATCTACTTTTTTCTTTTTATTTTTTTTTTAATTTTAAATACTTTGATCATTTCATAATTTCGTATAATAAATGTAATATTTTTCGTGACATACCAGCATACCTTTTAGAACATCATTAAATCCTTCTTATAAGGGCGTTTTTAATTTTTTATGTTTTAACCTAGATTCACGCCATTAGAGTTTTATGATTGACCAAAATATTTTGACCATCGAATGAGTGCGCTAGAAGCGGTGTATTGTCAAAGCAAAGACGAGATAAGTTAGGCAAGGTTGCTAGTTTACTAATATTTTGGCCAATGTTTACTGTTTATTCTGCTAAGATTAATTTGTTTTATATTACAAGCCTTTTTAAAGAATAAGTTATTAAAGATAATATAATACTAAGAACAGATTAGTGACTATTTCTCTTGGTATTTTTAACATTAATAACTGGATGTTTCGGTTTAATGAGGCCAATCTCAGCAGTACTGTAACGCTAATTGCATTTTTAACATAACCTTATAGAGGTTATATAAACAGTCTTAAACCCACCAAAGACTAAATCTACGAATTTCAAACTTGAGTGGGACATTTCAAAGAAAAACAGAAAAGATATAAGAAAAATAATTCAGAATCGGTTTGGAATCCAAACATAATTAACTTTATTGCATTGTTCTACATATTATCTGCATCAAAATTATCTTCAGGGCATTTCCTAATATCTGAATAATTAAATTTTTTAAAGTTTAACTGGGTAAGTATTTTTTTTTTTTTTTTTTTTTTTTAGGGGGCACTAATACGACTTGCGATCTATTGTGCTTTAAGTAAAGTATAAAACCTGGTATTAGTAGCTGGATTTTTGATGTTAAATTCTACTGAAGGATGATATATATCTATGTTAAGTTATATAAAGTCATCAGTATTTGTCGAAGAAAGATCTGAGAGATTAGTAATATTAAATCTAATAAATTATTCTGAACATTTAGCATATTATTACATAGTTTCAGATAAATTTGATCATTAAATTACGTACTATGGGAACTTACTTTTTCGATAAAACTTTATTAAATCATCCCAAACACTATGATGAACTTCTCTACAATATTTAGTATTAACCTCGATGACTTAACTCGATTGTGTGGTGTATATTTTTGTTGACTCCAGGATCATATAACTCAGCATATTTACGATTATAAACTTTAATATTTATTATTTAAGTTGTCGTTGACTGGACAAATTTTTATATAGTTTTACAAGTACAAGTTGTTTATAAATAATTATTTTTACTTTGTTAACGCTTTCTTCTTGCATCGTCCAGGTATTTGTAAACATTCTTTTTTGTTCTTGAAATAATAAAAGATTTTTTCCTGTCTTAGTATATTATTTATATATCGGATTTTATTGTTGTATTTTATTTAATATGTATCTTAAATCAGGGGTCCCAAACTTTTGAATGGGAGGGCCGCATTACTATTCTGACATCACCGATTTAATATCACACAAATATATATATATATATATTGTGATGGATGCAAGAAACTTGAAATAATATTAAATTATAAATAAATCGAAATTAAGAAAAAGATTGACATTCCCTTGCAAAAGGACAAGACCAGGTATACAAGTCCAGTTACTCGTATGGTATAGAGTAATTATGGCATTGTACTGTACTACCCTTCTTCTCACAGGGGAGGAATTGAAGAAACAAAGAGAAGAGATATTTTAGGACAGACTCGTTCTAGCTACCAAGTTGAAAGCATCAGACCAGTATCCTATACCAGTATGAAGTTATAAGTTAAAACATACGAGTTTGGCATTTAATCTAATTAATTGATTTATACTTAATCGCTGTGATATTATAAAGCTATTTAAATTCAGTTAGAAAATATATTTATTTTATAATCAGTGGTGCTTTCTTGATTATATTCTTATATTCTATCTCAAACAAAAACACAAGCCCTTTTCGCTAAAACGCTCACGCCACAAGCTATCTACACACATCACACCAAAGCATTACAATATATAAAGAGAGAGAGAGAGAGAGAGAGAGAGAGAGAGAGCTAGGAATGTGGTTCTCTGAGCTGGACCTGGTGGCCTTTATAAAAAAAGGCAGATTACGTTGGTTACGTCATGTCCAAAGATGGAGAAACAGAAGGGTCCTAAGCGAGCTTTAGAGGGACATCCAGATGGTAGACGCCGTCGAGGAAGGCCTCGAGTAAGATGGCTTGATAATGTGGAGAAGAATTTAAGAACCTTGTAGGTAAGGCGCTGGTGCATAAAGGCGGAGAACAGAGAGGTATGGTCAGAGATCGTGGAGGAAGCCCAGTTCCTTCAAGGGCCGTAATGCTAAAAAGAAGAAGAAGAAGAAGAATGGAGAGAGATAGAGAGAGTTAGGTATATAACAAAGTAATATAATAGAATTTTATAATTTGGTTTCCACTACAATCCACTAACTGCAACTAACAATGCTTAGGTTTTCGCAATTTTCTCAAAAATGAGTTCACTAAATATTTTCTCTAAAACGGCTTCAACGATTTTTTTAAATAAATAATTATATGATCTTTGTGAAATAAAATTTTGTGGAAATTATGTTATCAATTTTATTTTGTTCTATTAGTATATACATCCAATTACAAAATGGCGGACTTACATTTCATCTTGCAGTTCTGCTTTATGACAGTAAGTAGTATATTAGAAATTACTTGATTTTTTCTGTGTTTTTTTTATAAAAAACTTTTATTGTACAACTTGATAATTTATAAAATGCCTACGAAGGGAAAATTAGTGAAAAAATTCTACACTAGTTTTTCAAAGAAATAATTAGCTATAAATAATTAGCCAATCACAGTGTAGACGTGAAGATGTGAAATGTGGGTTTATGCTAAGCCAATTTAAAATTTAGACCACGCCCACATTTGACACCTTTATTTCTTCACTGGAAATGGGCTAATTATTTCCTTAATAAAACTAGATTAGAATTTGTTTTACTAATTTTCCCTCCCTAGGTATTTTAGAAATTATCGAATTGTGCATTAATTCAAGTTATTTCTAAACCTAATATTTACTTTTTTATATCATTATTGAGAGTTATAAAGAAAAAACGCAGAAAGTGTATTGCATTATTGAAGAAGAAGGCATAAGATAAAAATGCAGAACTGCAAGTTGCAATATACTCGTAAGTCCGCCATTTTGTATTTTGCCGTTCATAATAATAGAACAAAATAAAATTGTTCCTAAACAACTGCAAAATTTTCTCCAAGAAATTCCTAATATTGAGTTAAAAGACTTTACTTAGATCTGGAGTTCTTAGCTATTCAAAGTATTGTCCTTAATTTTGTGTAGATGGAGCAGCCCACAATGTATTAATAATGGGAATCTACGCATGACCTAATGCAATCAAAATCTAGTTTCTCGCAACAGCATATAAAAAGGAATTGAACGAAATATTAGTGCAATTAAACAAATAAATTAAAATAAGAAGAAGCGTTATATATTAAAGTTTGAAAAACTTTTTTTTTTATCCTAAGCCAGTGTCGGACATTCCGCCCATCTTCTTTCTGGCAGCCCAATAAAGTAGGGATCTGCAATATCAGGATATAGCATCTTCGTCGTTACATATAGGATGGTAAAACCTTTGCAGACCTCTTGAGATGGTTTGAGTCCCATACGTTCAACAGAGCAGCACAATAGGCAAAGTGGGGTCGGCTTAATTCCTATTTTGTGTAGATATTTCTGCAAATCGTCGTGGCCAGTGCAAGTCGAAAATTGGCCTCAAAATCCCTACCGGTCAGATCAGAGGGGAAACTGTTTTTCTAAGCAGGCTTTCCTAGCGCTTGTTAGAAACACTTCTTCCTGCTGACCAGCAATATTCTTGATAAGTTCGATAAATTAGAGACTATGAAAATTGGGATTAAACGAAAGTCTTGTGAGTGTTTCACATCAGATTTTTTTTTTTTTTTGCTGTAGGATGTCTTTCATAATGGAAACACGGATTCTAATAATGACGTTCAAATAAAATTAGAGAAATACTTCATTTTGACAAAGTATATTGATTTCTCCTAGTTTTGTTTTTGTATTAGCAAGCGCAATCAAGCTATGACAGATAATGTACTCTCTCAATCCTCAATATATTAATATGAACACAATCTCCAGAGCGTTAAATATCTGTTTGTAAACACTTCATTACAAAGTCTTCGATGTATTTAGAAATTTTGTATTTATTGCTTTGTAGCAAAGTTCTTCTATAAGAGAAGGGTTGAGGAACCAGACCATTCAGACTTTGAAACAAGACAGCTCTTCCTGTTTAGTGAGATGGACAGATCATTAAATAATATGCTCCAGATTTTCTTCTTCGCATCACGGCCTTTTATATAGTTTGCCGCTTAAACCAGAGAGTTTTCCCGGCAGTTGGAAATAAGGTTTTATAAAATATCCCTTTCGGATTAATATTATCATTAAGGTGCAATTTCTTGCGAGCTCTTGTGCTTATATGGTGGCTTCAAATCCGTGCAAAGAAGATGACAGTATGTCATAACCCTTAATTCCTGTGTGTCCTTTCACCCAGCAAAGGTTATACCATCAACTTTCAGATTTTAGAACCCATCTCTTATAAAAATAACTAATGGAGTAAGTAGTTTCTAGCTTTCCCATGCATTTTCTATTTTTAATAGTGCGCTTTGGTTACCTCCGAGTTAATTAGAAATCTGCAACAGAAATGTAATCTCTAATAGAAATATCTGGGATAGAATCCAGATACTTGAAAGACTTTACTTTCTTTTCCTTTGTTCATCTATCCAAATCTTCGTGATTCATTCCTGATCCTTGTTCGACTTAGTATTGGCTTTTTAAATTTCTAATCATAAATTTCAAGTTTCTCCGTTCTTGGGCAATCATCACCTCATCAATGTTTTTACTATAGTAAATGGCCTTTGGATGTGTGTGTGTGTGTGCATTTGTGTGTCAGTTTTCTGTGATATTCCGTTTAGTTACGTTAAGAGGATAGATAACATTACGCTTTCGTCTAAACCACTACTTCAGTAAATTTTTTTAGGTCCCACCTATAAATTATTCGTGTACTTTCGAAGAATTGCTAGCATTCCAAATTGGAAGAAAATCTGTTAAGTGGAAGTGACTTTAATGAATAGGATTTTGAGTTGTTGTGGTGGTTGATTCCGCAGAGCTGGAAAGCATCAGAGACATTTTCCGTCGTAGCCTGCTTCATTTTGTGATCATCGACCGGTTTCGGGCGTTCGCCCATCTTCAGGATTCGTTTTTCAGACAGTATGACAACACAGTCTTGCACAGAGCAAATTCAGTTTACACACTCCATTACGCTTTCGTCTAAACTGTGTAAACTAAAGTGTGTAACCGGACATCGCCGAAACCGGTCGATGACCACAAAATGAAGCAGGCTACCACGGAAAATGTCTCTGAGGATTTTGAGTTTATTGCAATTTTCTTGAAAGCAACTGTAACGATTTTATTTACACATGAAATACTAATTGCTCAGTTCATACTAGGGCAAGGTGAAAAGTTCTCGGTCTGGCCCATAGATGGCACTGCTACAAAAGAAATTGATGTTTTGTTATGTTGGCATACTTGTTGCAAAGGTAAATATCAAATGTGAATTTGATCATACAAGTAGTTCCTTTTATAGACTGTTTATTATTATTATTATTATCCGATCTCGGGTAGGCCATGTCCCGGCACTGCAGCCAACAGAGGCTTATTGTGCCACCCCCGAAAGTTCCTAGTAGACAAACCCTCCCTCCTTAAGGAGTTTCAGGGCCTTCATCACCTGGTCGTTTTGAGCTACTATCTCCTCAGGTCGCAAAGTACCGAAGGTTTCATACCTCAATCTGATTATTGCTACGCAATCAAACAACAGGTGGGAGGCCGTTTCCTCCTCTTCCTGACATAGTCTGCACAAGGGTTCCGCTCGAATGAGTCCTACCTTGTACAGATGTTTCCTGAACCTACCATGACCCGTAAATAGTCCCGTCACCAGAGAAATCTGGCTCCTACTCAGACTAAGAGTCATTCGGGTTCTTCGTTTACACAGTCCTGGCATCATCCTTTTACTGTGTATAACACCCGGGTTCCTCCTCCAGAGCTCTTCGTGCTTACTGCGACACCACTCTCTAATCGCTGCACGAATTGCTCCGCTAGTTATTCCCAGGACCGGTTCTGGACCAATGAACGGAGTGCTAGCCCCGTTCCTGGCCAGTTGATCAGCCGTCTCATTCCCCTCGATCCCTGCATGTCCAGGCACCCACAACAGCTGTACCTTGTTGTGCCTGGAGAGTCTCGACAATGCCTCTCGACATTCCTTCACCAGGGATGAGGTAGTTCTGTGAGCTTCTAAGGCTTTCAGTGCAGCCTGACTGTCCGAGCAAATGCGTATGACCTTGCCCCTTGGGGCTCTACGCAGGTTTTCCTCGGCACAGACCTTAATAGCAAACACTTCAGCCTGGAATATAGTGGAATACCTGCCCAACGGCCTCTCAATTAATACCTCTGGGCTCATTCCATATACTCCCGCTCCAGTCCCGCACTCCATCCTAGAGCCATCTGTAAACCACAGAGGCCCTGTCCGATAGAGTTTTTCCCACCCCTTGGACCATTCCGCCCTAGAACCTAGGAACACCCGAAATGGAACCTCGAAGTTGTATGTTGGACAAATGCTATCCTGGGCCATGTCTGTCACAGGGCCTGGGTTGACCTTTAGCAATATGTCCAAATGTTTGGCTAAGGAGCCGCACTGCCTCCAAAGACCATTTTTGCGCAATCTATGTGCACTGGCCCTCGCCTCCGCTTGCACTAACAAGTGCAGCGGTGCCAAGCCCAGCAGCACCTCCAGCGCAGATGTCGGAGCACTTCTAAAGGCGCCCGTAATGAGGAGGCACCCCAGCCTCTGTACTCCACTGAGGCATCTCTTGGCTGTCTCCTGTTCCGTCTTAGGCCACCATACCACCGCGCCATAAGTTATGACCGGTATAATGGCCCGAGTATATATCCAGTGGGTCATCCTTGGAGTTAGCCCCCATGACTTCCCACAGGCCCTTGTAGCACAGCATAGCGACTTTTTAGCTTTCTGCACTATATATTCTAGATGTGCGTTCCAAGTGAGCCTGGTATCTAAGATAACTCCCAGATACTTGACTCTATCCGACACATCCAGTATCTTCCCGAAGAAGGACATTGCCCTGTATACCTCAATATCCCTTCTCCTAGTAAACGGTACAAGAGTGGTTTTCTGTGGATTTACCCCAAGGTCCACTCTACTGCACCATTGTTCTATGCGCCTAAGCGCCTCTTGTAGGAGCTCCCCGACTGTAGATTCGTGCCTGCCTCTGGCTACCACCACTATATCATCAGCGTAGCCCAGCACGGAACATCCAGTACCACTAAGCTCCTCCAACAGTTCATCCACAACCATGCACCACAGAAGCGGGGATAGAACCCCACCCTGCGGGCAGCCCCTTGTGGGCGTAATCTCTAGCGAAGCTTCACATAGGCTTGCTATAATCCTCCGAGTTTTAAGCACGCTGTCGATCCATCTAACGATGGGTCTACTGACACCGCGCCTTTCTAACGCCTGAGTAATAAGGCCGAAGGTCGTGTTGCTGAACGCACCCTCAATGTCCAAGAACACACCCGCCGCTGTTTCCCTGCCATGTACCGACACCTCCAGTTCTCCAACAAGAGAATGGAGAGCCGACTCACAGGATTTCCCCGACTGGTAGGCATGCTGTGCGGGGTGCAGAGGATATCGCCCCAGCACCACCTCTCTAATTTGCAGGTCCACCAGTTTTTCCAGAACTTTCAACATAAATGAGGAAAGACTGATCGGTCTATATGCCTTAGCCTGGGAGTGCGTTCTTTGCCCAGGCTTCGGTATAAATAGTACTCTTACAGACCTCCATGTTCTAGGAACATGGTTGAGAGCCAAACATGCTCTCATCAGCCTGCATAGTATAGGAGTAAGAGTTTCCCCACCCTTCTGTAACAAGGCAGGGAATATTCCGTCAGGTCCTGGTGACTTAAATGGTTTAAAGTGGTTAATTGCCCACTTTACCTTATTGTAAGTGACGCAGCTTTTGGCTACAGACCAGTCCTCCCTGGACCCCCGCCGAAGGCCGAGATCCCCCAAGTCCTCATCTGCCCTTCTCGCTAGCGTCACCTGTGAGTCCGGAAAGTGTGTCTGGATCAACAGTTCTAGAGTGTCTCTTTCGGACTCCGTAAAGTCACCATCCGGTTTCCTGATAGTTCCGATTGGATTAACCGGCACCTTAGATAATATCTTGTGGAGTTTGGCCCCTTCTGAGGTCGTTTCGACCTCCTCACATAGCCTCCTCCACGAGTCCCTTTTGGCTTTCCGAATGGCCATGTTGTAAGAGGTGAGGGTTCTACGGTACTCCTCCCATGAGCCTCTCCTCTTTGCTGCATTTAACAGTTTCCTAGTCTCAGCACGGAGCTTGGTCAGCTGATTGTTCCACCAGCTGACCTTTCTTGAGGATGACCTCACCACCTCCGCGCAGTTCTCCTGGTACGCATCAAGGATGACCTTCTGCAGTTGGTCTGCCGCATCCTCGATGTCCTCCCCAGTTGCATAGGTCTGTTTAACTGTTTTGATATTATGGTCTAAATCCTGTCGATACGAATCCCAGTCCGTACGTCTGGGATTCCTGTAGCTCCACAACTGTCTACAGTCAGACAGGAGATCAAACCTTATGTACATGTGATCCGAAAGTGAGGGTTCCCTGGACACATGCCAGCTTCTCACCAGAGTCGACATAAAATTAGTCGCTATGGTGAGATCAATCACCTCCCTCCGTCTAACATTAAAGAAGGTGGGTTCTTCACCCTCGTTTATCAAGCACAAGTTATTCGCTAAGATAAATTCCAAGAGTGCCTTACCTCTCTGATTCGTATCTGTGCTGCCCCATACCTCATTATGTGCATTGGCGTCACATCCGATCAGTAGTTCCAGTCCACCATCCTTACAGTAAGTTACCAAATTCTGCAACTCTTCTGGTGGTGGTGGCTCTGTTGAGTCGAATGGAAGGTAGGCTGACACACAGACAAAGTCTCTGGATCCTCCCTCCATGCGTAGTCTCACCCTAGCCGCTGTCTGGTCCCTGTAACAGAAATCAGTCAGCAGTAAAAAGGTAATATCTTTCCTAACATACATGCATGTTCTAGGATTGCCCAGGCTACGATTGTACACAATCTTACCTGCAAGTTCACCCAGCCCAGCCACTCTTCCTCGCACCAGCCAGGGTTCCTGGATCAGGGCTATGGCGATGTCTTCTCTCAAGAGATAGTTTGATAGCGCTGCCGACGCTCCTTTACTATGATGGAGATTTACCTGCAGTACTCTCCATCGATTCTTAAGGTTCGTCTTCCCCTCAGCCATCATTCTTCGTTTTAACGACGACCCTGGACTTCCCCATATCCATCCCGAGAAAAGTCTCGAGATTGGATTTTCTTCGGCGTTCCAGGACTTCTTCAGAAATGCCAGTTACCAGGGTATGTCCCCGGGCTTCAGCATTCCTGTTGATCGCTCTCCAGTCTGCAGTGCCTAGGTCTACGTTCTGCGAACGCAGCTTTTCCAACACCACAGTTGGGGCCTTCTCCCTCAGCGTCCCTGCCACCCACCCCAACATCTTGGCAGTCCTGAGGGCTTCCTTGGCAGAATAGACCTTCAGAGGATTTGTCGCTGAAAGACCTGTGCTTGCACCTGTCCCAGCTATCCTATCCTCTCCTCTCCCTGCCTCAGTTCGAGGGGTAACCAAAGTATCACCCCCCAAATCCACACCCACCCCTGGTCTCACCCCAAAACCTTGGGGATCTCCACCAACAGAGGGTATTAGTTTGGGCAAGTTCTTCTCTTCTCGCCCATCCTTCCTTTCTCTTCCCACAAGAATGGTTGAATCCATTTTGTTCCCACGAGAAATGGGGGAGATGTACCGTCACCCGTGGCAGAGCCCCATACCACGAGAAGGCTACAATACAATGGGGTTTCGCCCGGTTCCCCAAGGTGACCGCTACCGCACATATGTTTTACCACCCTGTACGCATTCAGCCTCGACGTGCATCCCTACTCGGCTTGGGTGGGGATACCTAAGGGATTGGGAAGGATCACTAGGATGGGAAGTGGGAGGGGAAGAGCCAGAGGGGTTTAGTCCGGCCCTCGCCATTTCCTCGTCAGCCACCTCCCGAGGGAGGTGCCCAGATCGCACCGCGTGGAGGTGAGGTTGACTTGGGGAGTTACAAGCGGACAGAGACGCACAAGGCACTCTGCCCTATCCCCCTTGCGATCCTATAGACTGTTTAAGTGTATGTGTGTTTTTGACAAAATGAATAAACTTGAATACCATTCCGACATAAAATCGCCAACAGAAATTCATCCAAACTTGGTTAAAGTGTATAAGGAGTCTCTGCATCTTCGTTATCAACAGTAAAAAAAATGGGCAGCTGAGTTTAAACGTGGCCAAACAACGATTGAAGATGATCCATGTGAAGGGCGGTCAAAAACTGCAACTACCAAAGAAAATATCGAATAGATACACAATATGGTTCTAGATGTTCGACGATTAAAGGCGTGTGAGTGAGCTAAGGCTGTAGGCATCTCAAAAGAAAGGATAAGGCACATTTCACACGAAGAAAACTCAGTATGAGAAAGCTTTGTGCACGATGGGTGTTGCCGCACTTGTTAAATGCTGATCTCAAAAAAATGAAGAATCTAGTTTCTCAGTAATGTTTGTGCTATTTTAAGAAGAATCCAACCGATTTTCTGCGCCGATTTGTTACGATGGATGAAACATGGATTCACCTGAGTTAAAACAACAGTCCTAACAGTGGATAGAATCTGGTGGCTCTGCACCGAAGAAAGTAAAGACAATTGCATCGGCTGGACAGGTTATGACTAGTGTTTTTTGGGATTCCAAAAGGGATTCATTTAATTGACTAACTGCCAATGGATCAAATAATTAATCGAGATTACTACGCACATCTTCTTGACCAGCTAGATAAAAAAATTAGACAGAAAATAGCCTGGATCCAATAATTAAGCCTGGATTGCAAAAGAAAAAAATCCTCTTTCACGAGGACAGTGCACATGCCCACAAAGGCGCTTTGACAATCGGAAAATTGAGGATTTTAAGTATGAATTGTTTGCAACATCCTCCCTATACGCCAGATTTGGCTCCCACTGGCTTTCATTTATTCCCAAACCTCAAGAACTTCGTGGCTGGAAAACGATTTGGGTCAAATGAAGAGGTAATAGCAGTGGAAAATGGATATTTTGAAGACCTTCCAGAAACACACTTCAGGGATGGAATCCAGTTATTGGAGAAACGTTGGACAAAATGTATTGAACTAAAGAGAGACTATATTGAGAAATAAATGTGTTTTTAAAATAAATAAAAAAAAAACTCATTTTTCATTACTAGGCTGAGAACGTTTCACCTGTCCTACCTATATGTGTAATAATACTTATTTGAAACTATTTTCCGACAATATTTATTTGTGGGTGATGGAATTTGTTTAGTTGCCGACAACTTCTAAACTGTCATGTAATCACTTCAAATACTGAGTAAGAATTTCCAAGATTAAAGAAAAGCTTGTCATTTTTATAGCTGCATTAATTGCAATATGATCGTATGAGTGTCTCACACCAGATTTTTCCCATATCTTTGAAAGTCCTCTGATACACTACTTTCTTCTATGAAAACTATTCACTAAATCTGTCGTCATCATTTTAACCAAACGTGAACTTCAAGCCTTCAATAATTCTATTACAACATTGTTTTAATTTCTGGTATTTTATCCGTCGTAGCATGCATATTTATTTTCTTGCTGACCGGTTTCGGATTTTCATCCATCGTCAGAGCAAATTCACCAAGTTCGTGTAGAGAGTTCACTTCAACGTAATGTTTCTGTTACTTGTTACTCACACTTGTTGGGTATATACACCAATAAGTGTTGAGTAACAAGTAACAGAACATTACGTTGAAGTGAACTCTCTACACGAACTTGTGAATTTGCTCTGACGATGGATGAAAATCTGAAACCTGTCAGCAAGAAAATAAATATGCATGCTACGACGGATAAAATACCAGATGTTATCCAGCATTGCGAATCCATCCACATATTCAACGTTGTTTTAATTTATTATAAAAACAATAAAAACAATAACAAGATTCAACAATCTTTTAACATCCAACGAATAAATATGTAAAATTTACAAAAATTCTAACTGAATTATTATCTACTAGTGACAATTCAAATAACTTGAAATAAAAGATAAACTATTTTGCTCACATTGTTTATTTCCAGTAAATAATGTTCCTGGATCCATTAAATGTTCCTTATGGATGTTACAAACAACTTTAATGTCCAGTGTTTGAAATATTGTCCTTATGAGGGCATTATTGTCAAGATTGAAATATAGCCAATTTTAAAGTGATGCGTATTTCATATTTCTATTGGCCAATATAAAAATTTTATGTTTATAATATCAATATAAATTTGTAAATAAATTGCAATAATGATAGTTTGATTAATATGCTGCCATAAAAGTGAATCATACTTAACATAACTAATATTGGTAGTTAAATATATATATCATTATTATTATTATTTTTAACTTAAATAACATTAATGTTTTAAAAGCGACAGTTAAAATGTAATTTAGATTTACTTATAATGTTATTATCCTGTGTAATTTGATTATGATAACATCCGTTTTTAATTAAGGGCGTATTAATGTTAATAATAACTTTTAGCTGGCACTTACTTCTCTTGCCAAATATCGCTAATGAACTTATTTCTATTAACATAAAAATAATAAATTACTCACTTCCGGACTTCCAGAAAAGGAATTCAGTGTAAAAAACATATTTTACACCATAACCTTGTTGGGTAGATTTTTGGACTGCTTGGAATAGGCTATACAGTTTTCATCCGCAATTTGGAAATATTGTCCCTCTTCTCTTACTCCTACAAAAAGAAGTATTGCTTGCGATCAGGTCCCATTTTCGAAATGGAGTTACATCGGAAATGCATGTTTTGAGATTTCCTGAATATGAAAATAAATGTTTTAGCTAATAAACTGTCTGTATGTGTGAGAGAAAAAATAATATCTCTGTAACGATGGCGAAAACCAAAACCAGCTGTAACTTCGTCGGGATCTCATTCCATAAGTAGTAGTCTTAACCCAGGCGTCTCCGCCGAATGGCGTCGAGGATGGTTTCTTACTTGGCCCGAAAAAACTGAAGAACTTTCCAATCCGGCTCAGCGCTTTGGATAAAAAAAAAAAAATTATAAAAACAATTATTTCGGATCTCAAAACATGTACGAGGGTCATTCAATAGGTAACGAGACAAATCGCTGTAGCTCAAAACCGGTTTGTTTAATCAATATAATAGTTTTCAGTGCGTCATGTTTTCACCCTTGTACTTAGTTTCTCATCAGCTCTGTTCGAGAGTATTTGGTAAACACAATGAATTCAAATGTATTCAGTTAATAATGGCGAGTCCGCTGGGCATTGCACCTTGGAAGAACAACGCTCAGTGATTAGATTTGTAATTGCAGAGGGTATCAAGGCTAGTGAAATCCACGAAAGAATGTTGAAGGTGTAGGGGAATAATTGTTTGAACCGTTCGAACGTTTACAAATTGGTTAGAACAGTTTAAAAGTGGCCGAGTAAGTGTTTGTGACAAGCAACGAAGTGAACGACCCGTTGAAGTTGCAACTTCCTCCCTCGAATCTCGCATTGCCGCATTAATTCAGTACAACAGACGTATTGCTGTTTAACTGATAGCTGAAAAAGTGCACGCGAGTGTTGGAACTGACCATAACATTATTCAGAATAAGCTGCAGTCAAGAAAACTTGTGCGAGATGGGTTCCAAGACAACTTACGGACGCCCACAAAGAAGGTGGGTTGGGAGATCCTTCCAAATCCCCCTTATATAGCCCCGACCTCCCCCCATTGGACTTTGATTTGTTTGGACCCCTTGAAGAGGCTCTACGTGGGAAACATTTTCAATCCAATGAAGAAGTTAAAAATCAGGTGCAAAAGTGGAGCTTCGAGATCAACCCAAAGAATTTTATGCCAGAGGCGTACACAAATTAGAAGAACGATGGGACCAACTGTATAAATGTTGCTGGAGACTATGTTGAAAAATAGCCAAAATTTTTGTATTGATTAAATAAATCGGTTTTTGAGCTACAGCGATTTGTCTCGTTACTTATTGAATGATCCTTGTGATATTTCCGGTGAATTCTCATCTTCAAAAATTTATCGCGATCGGAATACTTCCTCTTATTAGAAGTTAATTAAAGCAAAAAATTAAATAATTAAATCTAAATTACTTTTTAATTTTTTTTATTGCTGAAGATGATGCTATCCTGTCAGATTTTCGAAATTGAATTTTTTATTAGGCCTTTACATTTACAGTAATGATAATTTTTCAATTTTTACGTTAATTTAAAAAAAAAAAAAACTTTTCTTAAAACTTAAAATATTACTACACTTAAAATGAACGTTGACAAAATAAGTTTTAACTTTTCGGACAGTCAGTCCAATACAAAGCTTTGTTATGGAGGAATTAATTTTTGAGAATGTTAAAAAAGAAAATACTGAAATCAATAAAAAGAATAATGACAGGAAACTGTGCATGCTATTCAAATATTAAGCATTTTCAAATTATCCTTACGGTCAAAAACTACAAAAATTAGGCTATACTTGACCAGTTGTAATTTATGCAACAAGAGACGTGGAGTTCTAATATTACTACAATAAATAACGTTGAGAATTTGTTGTGGTGGTTGGTTCCGCAGAGCTGGAAAGCATCAGAGACATTTTCCGTGGTAGCCTGCTTCATTTTGTGGTCATCGACCGGTTTCGGGCGTTCGCCCATCTTAGGATGCGTTTTTCAGACAGTGTGCCAACACAGACTTAGTGTGAGACTAAGTCTCTGTACGAGTCTGTGTTGGCACACTGTCTGAAAAACGCATCCTGAAGATGGGCGAACGCCCGAAACCGGTCGATGACCACAAAATGAAGCAGGCTACCACGGAAAATGTCTCTGAAACGTTGAGAATATTTGAAAGAAAAGTTTTAGGACTGATTTATAGTCCAGTTTATGGGGGATAAGAATTTATAAGGAACTATATGAATTATATCAAAATGGTGATCTAATACAGTTTATTAAAGATCTAATAATGTTAATCAGAATGCGATGAAAGAGTACTATATACATATATATTGAAAGCATCAGTCTATGGCATTAGAAGAAGAAGTCGTCTTTGAAGGCGATGGCTGCAGGAGCTGACTATGATTTGAAGAATATGGTCCGCAAATAATTGGAGAGTAATGCAAAGAGAAACATTGTGTGGGGTAAGTAAGAAACACCCCTAGCTGTGATGCTACGTAATAAATAACTAAAATAAATGGTCTCTCGCTTCTAACAGAATAATTTTTACACAACAATTGTGGCGCTGTATTGCGGTAGAGATAAGAAATATGATATCGATAGTGCTATTGTTTGTTATGATAAGAAGTGTAAATTTTTATCACATATTGCAACTTGTTCTTTCATTTTCCTGTACCGTATGTTTGAATCACTGATTTTCTCTGTGAACGATTCATTCCTACAAAAGTTCTTGCAGTATTCATTTGAATACAACATTCATTAATGTAAGAAATTATTGAAAAGAACAAACTCTTAACAAAAACATTCTACAATATTATGACAACAGATAAATAATATTCTAGTCGGCATTTTTGGAAATTTAAATAGATTATACTGAAAAAATGCAAGAAAAAAGAAATCAGTATTCAGTAAAATACGTGAGGTTGTTCAGGCGTTGATTCTATTGCACTTAAAGGTTATTCGACTGTAAAAGTGGTAATTTTTAAAGGTTCTGTAGTTAGCAATAAGTAGCCCATATAAATATTTAGAAGGAAGAATCCGTTGCCTGTAGCAATTTCCACCCAAGAATAGCTTGGATGAGATTGAATAAAAGAGATTGGAGTGAACCCCTCAAGATATTGTACTATAATGAATGATTGATTGAAGACTATTTTTTCCTTAATATACAAGTATACTGAAATATTTATTTTATTTTTAAATTTTTTCATCTATTTATCAAACTACATATTTTAAAATTTTAATTTCTTTAAAATATTGTCGATGATATTTTCTATAGTAATTTAGATTGTGTGGATTAATAATCTGTCAAATTGAGGTTCTCTACGTTTTGAGGTTCTGTACGTTCAAAAAAAAAACTTGTTTTTTTAGAAAATGGTCTCTGTGTGTGAATATCAACAGCATTGCTCAAAAACGAAAAATCGCAGCAATTTTAAACTTGATATTCTGTTTAGGTATCATTATAGGATTCGATAATATGTTATCTGTCAAAATTCTTCAACCGGAAGTACCATTTTTTTTTTTAAAAGTAACAGTTTTCTTGAAAAATTCATTTAAGGCAGCTTTTAGCGGAGAAAAGGGATTATGTTTTCTTATAAAGCATTATTTCCGCTTATAAAATTCTATCATCTAAATAATATTGTAACGCAGCCAGTGGTGCCATCTAGGAGAGTGTTTCCAGTTACAAACGAAGTGTACGTTTGTGGAAAGTGTATAAAAAGTGAACAAAGTGAACTTTTATGGTTTAAACAATGAAGTAATTATTATTAAGTGTTTTTTTTTGTAATTTATTGTATATAACAATAAATTGGTGTTTTCTTTATTGAAGTTAAGAGTATTTTATCAATACGAACCCACTGCAGTAGCTAGTTTAGAGGGAAAAACTTTACATTTGGTGTCAGAAGTCGGATAAAGTCTCTAAACAGGTAACAGTTTAGTATCAGTTTTGTTGTATGCTCGTGAGTACCAAAAGTCAAACGCGGAAAATGGAGGAACTGATGACATTTTTGAAGAGCGAAATGAAAGAAATAAAAGACAAAATAGAGAGAAGCCAGGATGAAATGAACGAAATAAAGAGGGGCAAGGAAGAAATGAAAGATGAAATAAAGAAGAGCCGAGAGGAAGCGAAAAGGGGGCAGGATGAAATGAGAGAAGAAATAAAAATAGAGATAAATAAGATCCAAGAAGGAATGAAGAATGACATAGACAAGGTCCAAGAAGAATTAGACCAGGTCCAAGAAGAAATGAAAAAGGTCCAAGAGGAGTTAAAATTCGAAGTGGAGAGGAAGATAAGCGAGGTAGAACAGTGCATAAGACGCCGATTGGAAAGCACGGAGACTGGCTTGCCCAAGGTTGGAGTTGAAGCCACTCCAACGGCAGACATACAGAAAAATGAAGGCCCCCGAGTGGCATTCAGAGCTCTTGCGCAAATCAAGCCGCCAGCCTACGACGGAGCATCATCGTGGGCAAACTATTTGCTACCATTTAATGCTGCCGCTTTCGCAAATAGATGGAGCGAGAAAGAGAAAGAAACATCACTAACTATCTCTCTGCGGGGCGAAGTGCTGGACATCCTCCAGAGCATTCCGGAGGATCACCGAGGAGATTTTGCCCATTTGAGCGAACACATGGAGAGGTGGTTCGGCGACAAGTATATGCAGGAGCTGTACAGGATGCAGTTTAAAACACGGCGCCAACAGCCGGGAAAAACACTCCAACAATTTAGTGCCGATATCTCCCGCTTGGTTAGAATGGCGTTCCCCGCCAGGACGACAATCTTTTGGAGGGATTTGCTGCATTGCGGATGCCTTCGCCGACGGCCTGAAGTACCCCGATTTAAAACAGGCTATCAAGCTGGCCAGATCAAGGACGATCGGGGAGGCGCTAGCAAGAGTTTTAGTTTATTTGTGGCGGTAAAAAACAGCATCTAGAAGGAACTAGTTCGGCTAAGGCAGACTTATGTGAAGCCATCTCTCGCTCCAAGTACTGGTAAAGTGAAGGGGAAAATTGAAGACATTGTGGAAAGGTTTGTGGAGTATCTGGTTCGGGAACTGGTGCCCTCCAACGCAAATACTAAACAGTCTATAAAATGTTTTAACTGCCAGGAATTTGGATATTTCAAGAGAGAGCGCAAATACCCTCCAACCATGAAACAGCAAAAGGGCGAAGATAATCAGGAAAACTACGAGTAGCCGGCTTTGAGGGGCGGAAGCCGGCTCGTCTCTCTTATGCCCCAGCACAGTTAAAGGTTTCACGGCAAAGAAATACGACGGCAATGGCCTATTACTGGAAGGAAAGGTTGCTGGTAGAGCCTGCCAGATGGTCCTAGACACTGGAGCCACCAATACTATCGTCAGGAAAGGTTTCCTGCCGAAGTTGAATTTAACAACTCCTTCGAGAGGTTATCTAATCGTGACGTCCAATGGGGAGAGCATGGATGTCGTGGGGGAAAACCCAGGTCACCCTCGAGGTGGGTAGTAGAGAAGATCGCCCATCATGTTTTTGTGGCAGATATTGAGGATCCAGTTATACTGGGGATGGATTTTATGAAAGCCCATAAAGTCGTCCTGAATTTTCATGAGAAATCTATGCAAATTCTCATTTTCAAAAATTTTGTCGCGATCGTAATACTTCCTCTTATTAGAAGTTAATTAAAGCTAAAAATTAAATAATTCAATCTAAATTACTTTTTAATTTCTCTTATTGCTGAAGATGATCCTATGCTGTCAGATTTTTGAAACTGAATTTTCTTATTAGGCCTCTACAGTGTAATAACTTAGATTTGCTCTGTGCAAGTCTATGTTAATACAATATTTGATAAAAACATCCTGATGATAGGCAAACGCCCGAAACCGGTTGATGTGCTCAAAAAGAAGCAGGATATCACAGAAAATAATGCTGATGCGGAATCAACCACATCCCAAGTATGTAGTCAGTTGTCAACCCTCTTTGTTCGGCCAATCTATCATCTCTGTATATACTCTTTCTCCTCACTAGTTATTACGTTAAAATAAATTATTGCGAGCATAATATTCAGTGTGTTATCATTTCAACACCAATCTTTAACATTTCTGCTACTATTACACAGTGGTATATAGAGAAATTTTAATTGTTTCTTTTATTTGAATACGATTTCATTTTGATGTAAGATTTTAGAAAAATTACATAATATAATTGTCAATTATCTTTACCTAAAACTGTATTCATTTCTGCTAATAAATATTTCTTAAATATTACACTAAAAATAGGGGTTAATGTTCATTGCTCATAAAAAATTATTATGAACACACCAATATTAGGTGTAGTAAAAAAATAATAAGGAATAAAAGATATGACCTATTGATAGGAGAAGTTGAATACTTGTTGCATATTACATGATACCAGCGTGAAGAAGTTTAGCCATTATCACACCCTTCGGCTGTAATCAACATATAAAAACTGAAACTAAAGTATATGGTAATTGTAAACCTGTGTGTTTATTAGTTAGCATTGCTAAAGGCGGTTTTTTTTTTTTGTGAATCACTCAGTTTCAAATAGCTAGGAATCTAAAACTCTCTGTTAGTAATTTTCTCTGATACTTTCTTTGATTTCAAACTTCTTCATTTTTTTTTTTTTTTTTTTTTTAAATCTCTTGCCCAGATAAATCTATTGCTTAAAATATTGATTACAGCTTCACTTGTAACAGTTTTTACTGGCCAATAAAGTTTAAATTAATATTATATAGTAGCAAGTAAAAAAACTTCTAATGTATAATTAGGCTAATTATAATATGATTAACGAGCTAATCATGACATAATACAGCTTAAACGGCCAAGTTTTGGTAATTATTCGGGGAGGTATAAAAACCATGTATTAGTGATCTCGCTTAAAATTGGATAACAACAACCTATTAAATATCTTAGCACCAAGTAACTTTTTTTTTTTTTTCCTTCAGTTTAATTAGAATTTTACAGTAACATGCTAAAAATGATACATGTTTCGTTTTGCAGTTCAATAAAGTTCCGTAATTCCAAATTCAGGCAAGCAGTGCGATAAAAAGTTACCTTTTATTTTGTAGTATTAGTTTGGAACGTTAGTCAAAATATCTGGCAATAAGTCAAAATGGTCAACAAAAAAAAAAAAATCTGGTGTGAAACACTCACACAACTTTCTCTTACTCCAGTACTCAAAATTATAATTGACAAATTTTATAGTTAGTGTACCAAATTTAATGAAATTCGTCGTAAAGTGAAAACACTGTCCAGTAAAACTGTCCGGTTTACTAATTTCCTTGAAACACGGAATTTGGGTCAATATATTAATTTTCTAGTTATTTCAATTTGGATAGAATTGTATAATCAACTGTGATAGCATTTTAAAGAAAAACATAACCCCCTCCCCCAAAAGTCCCCTTAAATGAATTTATCAGGGAAAAGTTTCAAATAAAAGTTGTAGCTCTTTATATGTATAGTTAACAACACTGGTTTAAAGAAAATCGTTGGAGCCATTTTCGAGAAAATACCAGAAAACTGAAAATTATATTTCAGTAAAAACGCACTTCCGGTTATCTATTTTTTTTCAAACTCGGAATTTCAACAACATATTTAATTCTAATTAACATTATTTAGATGACAGAATTGTCTAATATACTGAAACAGCAGTTAAGATGAAAACCTAACCCCACCCCTCCCCAGAAGTGCCCTTAAATGAATTTTCCTGGAGAAATGTTTCAAATAAAAGTTGTAGCTCTTTGTATGTGTAGTTGATATATAAAGTTTAAAGAAAATCTTCGGAGCCATTTTTGAGAAAATTGCAAAAACGTAAAAAAAACAACTAGTAAAGTGGTACTTCCGGTTGAGGAATATTGACACATAACGCACCGTCAGATCCCTGGTGATACCTAAACGTAATATCAGTTTGAACTTTCTACGATTTTTCGTTTTTGAGCTATGCTGTTCACATACATACACACACACGCACACACACACACACACAGACCATTTGCTAAAAGCCCCTTTTTTGGACTCAGGGGACCTCAAAACGGATATTTCCGGTGAAAACTCGATATCGAAATTGGCACGATTACAATACTTCCTCTTACTAGGAGTAAGAGAAAGTAAAAAGGTTCGTTTATATCTAGCTGACCGCTTTAATGATTTTCTGAAAAAAATATTTACCGGAAAGCTCCAAGAGGCAAACAAAATACAAAACAAAAAATTGCAAGAAATCTAAGGTGTGTCTAGTTATCGCAATCTGGTGTGAGACGCTCTTACGACTTTCTCTTATTCTGCAGTTTACAAATTTATAACAAATGACAAATTTTCTTCAGATAACTATGCGAGAAACTGAATTTAATATGATGATATTTTTGTATGGGAAGAAGCATAAGCGCCCTCCTCCTAAACTTCGTGAAATGAACTTTTTTTTTTGGAAAAAAATTCCAAACAGAAGTGATAAACCAATCAGAATACCATAGAAATCCGTCGGAATTTTTATGGGGAGATTCGCAGAAAAATGAAAAAAACTGATGAGTTTCTTCAAACTCCGAATTTTGGCAACATATTTAATACTATTTTCCTTTTTTTTTTTAGCCTTGTCAAATTATATAGCCATTAGCGCCTCTCAAATTTTCCATTGAAACATTTCCTCTAGAACTGGGATGGCGTTCACCCCAACCATACTCAGCATCCAAATCGGCGTATTTATAACCAATGGCGGTGGGAGTGTGGAAAGCAGGGGTTGCTCTAATGCTTTCCGACGAAGGAGTGAGAATCAAGGGAGATACAGGCCATCCCATTATGCCATCAGTAAAAGAAAGCTAGAACAATGAATGGGTAATGCTGTCACTATGTTCATTCTAATTTTGAGGTCGAGTATTTTCATCGATCAACTTTCTTCCCGTCTTCTTTGTGAAATCTACTTAGTCCCTCTTCAGAGGGGACTACATTACACATGTGTCCAATATATTGGAAGCCACACGTACAAACTCACAAATTTTTCCAAAAAAACTGGGCATTAAGACATCCTTCTGGACAAACAACAAATTAGGCAACAAAATCCACACTCGTACTGAGTTCACTGACGTGTATGACAGCAGTGCGGATTTACGAATTGAAATGCCCGGACTGTGACAACATTTACGTGGGGCAGACCGGCAGAAAAATTAAGGAACGATTTACTGAACATATTAAGATCATACAAGTACAACAAAGTTGACTCAAATTATGCCAATCACCTAAACACTAACAAAGACAAACCCGATGACATCACGACCACGATGAAGCTAATACATTCTGGCCACAAAGGACGACGACTTGACATAATAGAACAACTCGAAATATATAAACACAAAACACAAAACTTAATAAACGAACAGACAAAATTTGCCAGTGAACTGTTATTCAAAACACTCTTTCCACAATAGCAACAGGAACGCAATTACCAGTGCAAACATTATACATGCACCAGATAGTCCTTACACAGATTTTAGTTTTAGGTTTAGTTTTAAATCTGCTAGTGATATATATATATATTTAAAAAAAAAAGTGTGCGTATATGGATGATGTATGATGTATGTGAATGCATAATAAAAAACTTAATCATAAAAAAACCATATTTAGGTATACATGCTTGCGTGGATGCCGTATGTGAATGTTGTGTGAAAAAGTGAAATAATGACTGGAATGCATAATTATAAAAAAACTTAATTATAAAAATCGCTTAATTTTAAATGATGTTAGTTTAAATCGTTATTTAATTTAATTTAAATTTATTTTATATATTTTATATTTTATTTTGATTAATTAATTGTAAAGTAAATCTCCCTCCAACAACAGAGTTTAAAAATTAGACCCCCACATGTTGTTTCCATTGTAAGGAAAATGTGCCCTTTAACAACCCAAACACGTGTTTTCCCACCCAGCTGACCATACCCCTCTTGACCTAGTTTAAGAGTTTAGTTTTAATACAGTTAAAAACACCAGACAGTGTGTAAACTAACTTTGCTCTGTGCAAGTCTGTGTTGTCACACTGTTTGAAAAACGCATCCTGAAGATGGGCGAACGCCCGAAACCGGTCGATGACCACAAAATGAAGCAGGCTACTACGGAAAATGTCTCTGATGCTTTCCAGCTCTGCGGAACCAACCACCACAAGGACTATATGCAACTTAGGATCTTCTACTGATTCACCTAATAATGCTCTTTCCTAATCCTAATCTATACAGACTATTCGCAAGTGGGGGTGAAGTACTTTTATATGATTTCCTTGCACCCTCTGATACATACATCCGCGCCAATAAATACATACACACTTCATTCACACTAGGGGAGGGGACTCAATATTCCCCTCCCCATTAAAATAGAATCTAACAAACTAATTAACCTAAATCTTAGTACATAAATTAATATTCTTCAAGAAAGCAAATGGTCCTCTGATATGTGGGTAACCATCTTTTAATATTGCGCGCAAGTAGTGGCACGATGTCGCAAATCTTCTAGTAAGTGAGCAACCGTCAACGTTTCCCTACAAGTTGGACATTTCGGTCTTCTTTCGATCTCATTTTTAATTCTAATTAACATTATTTAGATAATAGAATTGTATAAGCAACGGAAATAACACTTTATAAGTAAACAGATCCCCACCCTTCCACCAAAAGCCATCTTCAATGAATTTTCACAGAGAATTATTTCGAATAGAAAGTGTAGCTCTTAGGATATGTCCTCACTTGTGCGCTTTCCTCTTCCTCTTCCCTTTCAACTTGCGCTTCCTCTTTCCATTTCAACATGCGTTGCGCATTCCTTTCGATCATGCCTCTTGAGGCATTCAATTTGTTGTCCACACTTCATCTGTTCATTTAATCGATGGATTCAGAAGGCAGATTCAAAAAGCTGGATTCAGAAAGCTGTTTGTGCAGGTTACCTGTTTTTGAAAAGTGCACGAAAAAGAAAAAAAGCAGCGAGCCCTCATCTTATGAAACCATTTGCAAATGATCTTAATAAGGGCACGCCGAAAATAGTATTTAATTACAGGTTATCGAGAGCAAGGAGAATCGTTGAAAACGCTTTTGGATTGATGGCGCCAGCGTTCAGAATTTTTCGTAAGCCTATAGAAATTACAGTGATTGGGACTGTGGTTGATATAGTGTTAACTTGTCTTCTGCTTCATAATTTTCTACGGGCGCAGCCGGATGCAGCAAGACAGTGTTCACCTCCTGGAAGTTTTGATCACGAGGATGGAAGCACTGGTGAAGTTATTTAATACATGGAGTGAAGTTACTTCGTGATAATGGTATGAGACCTCTTACAACAAGTACCACGGAACAAGCATCACTTCTCGCACTTTTGTTGGCATATAATTTTGAATTTACATCCCACAAAACTGTTTGAAGACGATAATCATAAAATTAATTTAAAATTATTTGTATAATATATAACCTATAAAAATATCGCACAACACGTAGCGAGATCAACAAGACGCATAGAATGTTGAACGAAAATCCAAGTAGTTGGATTCATGTGCGCTGTGGTTGCGTCATGAAAATAAAGGCCCATTCAACTTCCATAAGGTATGCAATAACGCATGCCTCTCGTTCATCACAAAGTGCGCTATGACGCATGCCTCTCTTGAAAGAAAAATTGCACCAGTGTGGACATACCCTTAGTATGTGTAGTTGATAATTGCAAGTTGAAAGAAAATCTTTGGAGCACAGATTTAAAAAGTATCACTTTTATTTGAAACATTTTTCAAAAAAAAAAAAATAATAATAATAATAAGATTTTGCGCGGAATTAGAGGGGCGTCAAATTTCAAATGTTATAAGCAGTTAATTGTTTTTTTGTACGCTTTAATTCGGCCTGAATATATAATCACTTCTCTATCTGCCATTCGTAATAGGTAGATACTTATCCCCCTATCGCCGCTTTATTTATGTCAGGACAAATTTATGTACAATTTGACATTTGTATCTAAATTTATGACAAAATTTGATATTTATATGTCGGTAATTGTAGTAAACAGGAGTAAAAGAAATCGTTTGATTATTTAACACCCGTTTTTTATTTTATTTTATTTATTTTTTTTTAATAATCAATAGGTCTCAGAAGATTTTCTGGTGGTGAAAATTCAACTTTGAAAGTTTCGTCATGATCGTAATACTTCTTCTTATAACAAAAATAAGAGAAAATAAATCTCAGTAAAAATAAAAGTTAACTAGGGAACTTTATTTATATTAAAAATGCCGTAATGATAGAAGAATTAAAGTCATGTAGAAAGGGAAGTTATTTCATTTTTATTTTATAAACTGAAACAGTGATAAATAAATAAATAAATTTACCAGAAACGACTGAAAAGATCGTAAAAAAAAAAAAATATGAATATTAAAATGTCCCTCTTATAAAACATGAAGTTATTAATTAAGTATATCTAGTTTAGTGAAGCCGAACCTAAGAGAGACTGGATTTCGGATCTGATATGAAATTTGTTGATCACAAAGACCTACCAGGAGGGGATTACAAGGAGGTAGTCTTAAATCTGTCTAATAGCCGGCAAACATGTACCTATCAATACAATATTAACTCTGTTATGACACACTCTCAATATTATACATATATACTTTTCTTTTTCTTTTTTTTTTCATTATTATTAAAGAGTATATATAACAGGCCACACAATTAGCTGGAAATATTCATTAATTTATGGTTATATTTATGTTTTGAAAAGATTACAGACTTAAACACTATTAATGATAGTATACTCGAGTTTCATAACTAGTTTTTATTCAAAATACTTCGGGGGAAAAAATTTTACACCATGACTTTGACAACGATTTAATCCTGATTTTGCTTTAATGTAAGCACTCAAATGAAAGTGAATTCATTCTTTATATTAAACTTGAATTAGTGTTTCCCGAATTGATTTATAAATAATAGAAAAATAAATTAATATTAGTTTTCGGCATAATTTACTAATTAAAAAAAAATAAATAAAAAAAATCTGGTGTGAAACACTCACACAACTTTCTCTTACTCCAGTACTCAAAATTATAATTGACAAATTTTATAGTTAGTGTACCAAATTTAATGAAATTCGTCGTAAAGTGAAAACACTGTCCAGTAAAACTGTCCGGTTTACTAATTTCCTTGAAACACGGAATTTGGGTCAATATATTAATTTCTAGTTATTTCAATTTGGATGACAGAATTGTATAATCAACTGTGATAGCATTTTAAAGAAAAACATAACCCCCTCCCCCAAAAGTCCCCTAAAATGAATTTATCAGGGGAAAAGTTTCAAATAAAAGTTGTAGCTCTTTATATGTATAGTTAACAACGCTGGTTTAAAGAAAATCGTTGGAGCCATTTTCGAGAAAATACCAGAAAACTGAAAATTATATTTCAGTAAAAACGCACTTCCGGTTATCTATTTTTTTTCAAACTCGGAATTTCAACAACATATTTAATTCTAATTAACATTATTTAGATGACAGAATTGTCTAATATACTGAAACAGCAGTAAGATGAAAACCTACCCCACCCCTCCCCCAGAAGTGCCCTTAAATGAATTTTCCTGGAGAAATGTTTCAAATAAAATTGTAGCTCTTTGTATGTGTAGTTGATATAGCAAGTTTAAAGAAAATCTTCGGAGCCATTTTTGAGAAAATTGCAAAAACGTAAAAAAAACAACTAGTAAAGTGGTACTTCCGGTTGAGGAATATTGACACATAACGCACCGTCAGATCCCAGGTGGTACCTAACGTAATATCAAGTTGAAACTTTCTACGAGATTTTTCGTTTTGAGCTATGATGTTCATCATAATACAAACACACAGAACACAACACCACAACACGCCACATTCGCTAAAAAACCACTTTTTGGGGACTCAGGGGGAACTCAAAACGGATATTTCCGGTGACAACTCGATATCGAAAATTTGACATGATTACAATACTTCCTCTTACTAGGAGTAAGAGAAAGTAAAAAAAAATTCTGATGTGGAACATTCAAATAAATTTTTCCCCTATTATAATTCTAATTAAGAAATTTTTGTTAAGTACCAAATTTTATTAATCAGTTTTCTTATCTACATCCGATTTAGATCCCACGGCACCTAAAATAAAACTCGAGTTTGAGTCCCTACGATTTTTCGTTTTTAAAATGTGTTGCTCACACATATTTTTATATGTGACTTTCAGAACATACTGGGGGACTCTGCTCCTTCATATTCAACTGTTGCCAAGTGGGCCAGCGAGTTTAAATTTGGTCGGGAGAGCTTAGATGATGATGACCCGCGTAGTGGACGGCCAAAAAGTGCTACGACCCCAGAATTTATCACAAAAGTGCATAAAATGGTCATGGAGGATCGTCGACTGAAAGTACGAGAGATTGCTGAAGCTACGGGTATATCACATTTTAACCGAAGAATTGGGAATGAAAAAAATTATCGGCAAGATGGGTGCCGCGGCTATTGACCATAAACGCACCTGATTGGAAATGTCCGAACAAAGTCTGGCCCGTTTTCAGCGCAACCAACAAGATTTTTTGCACCGGTTTGTGAGTACAGATGAAACATGGGTCCACTACTATACCCCAGAGACAAAACAACAGTCAAACAGTGGAAACATGCTGAGTCTCTACCACCAAAGAAAGCAAAGGCAGTACGTTCGGCCGGAAAGGTCATTGCCTCAGTTTTCTAGGATGCAAAAGGCATTCTGCTGATAGATTATCTTCCTACTGGCCAAACAATTACGGGGCAATACTATGCAAACCTTCTAGACCAACTACAGGAAAAGAAACGCGAAAAAAGGCCTGGTTTGGCAAGGAAGAAAGTCATCTTTCATCCGGACAACGCCCGCCCGCACACAAGTGTTATTGCCATGGCAAAACTTCATGAACTGAGGTACGAATTGTTGCCACATCCACCTTATTCACCTGATTTGGCACCATCAGACTTTCATCTCTTCCCCAAGCTGAAAATTTTCCTCGGTGGACGGAGCTTTCCTACAACGGAAGAACTGACAGCCGAATTGGAGAGGTACTTTGCAGGCCTGGAGGAATCTCATTTTCGAGATGGGATAAAGGCATTGGAACATCGCTGGACCAAATGCATTAGTCTACAGGGAGACTATGTTGAAAAATAAAAGCAGTTCCACCGAGGTAAGACACTCCTTTCTAGTACATTCCGAGAACTTTTCAAACCACCCTCGTATTTCGTTTAGGAGTCACCATGGGATATGACTGTACGTTATCTGTCAAAATTCCTCAACCGGAAGTACCAGTTTACTAGTTGTTTTTTTTTTACTCTTTTGCAATTTTCTCAAAAACGGCTCCGACGATTTTCTTTAAAATTAGTACACCAACCACACATACAAAGAGCTACAACTTCTATTTGAAACATTTCTCCAGGAAAATGCGTTTAAGGGCACTTTTAAGGGAGGGGTGGGGTTAGGCTTTCATCTAAATTGCTATTTCAGTTTATTAGATAATTCTGTCATCTAAATAATGTTGATTATTAAATATATTAAATATGTTGTTGAAATTCCGAGTTTGAAAAAAATCTGATAACCGCAAGTGCGTTTACTTTACCACTTTACTAAATGATTTTTTTTCTTTTTTTCACAATTTTCTTAAAAATGGATCCTACGATTTTCTTAAAACTTGTTATATAAACCAAAAATGCAAAGATCTACAACTTTTATATTAAAACATTTCTCTGGGAAAATTTATGTAAGGGCACTTTTAGGGGAGGGATGCGGTTATATTTTTCTCTAAAGTGCTATCACAGTTGATTATACAATTCTTGATCATCCAAACAAAATTAATTAGAAATAAATACATGGCCAAAATTCCGAGTTTCAAGAAAATTAGTTAACCGGAAGTGCGGATTTACTGCACAGTTTTTTCAGTTTTCGACGAATCTCATTAAATTTGGTACACAAACTATAAAAGCTGTCAGTTATAATTTGGAGAACTGGAGTAAGAGAAAGTTGTGTGAGTGTTTCACACCAGATTTTTACTTAATGTTTAATTGTCTACAATTTTAACTAAATTAAAATGACTATTTTGGGGGGGAGGAAGCTTAGCCCCTTCCCCCCGGCAAAAACTTCTTTAATTGAACTTTCTCGGCAAAGAAGTTTTGAACAAAAGTGATCAAGGTCTCTCTGTATTCATTCATAGTCAGTGTATGAAATTTAATGAAATTATTCGGTGATTGTATGGATAAAATCGTAAAAAAAACAAAAAAAAACTGAAGTATTTGTTAAGTCAGAAATCCACTTCCGGCAAACCGATTTTTTTTTAAACTCAGAATTTTTGGCAGTATATAAAGTTTTTATTAATATTATTTAGATGATAGAATTATATAATGAACTAAAATACCACATTAGATGAAAACATAATCCAGCCTCTCTCCGAGAAAAATCATCTTCAATGAATTTTTCCGGAGTATTGTTTCAAATAAAAGTTGTAATTCTTTGTATGGATTTCTTAGTCGATATACTAAGTTTGAAGAAAATAATTGTTGGAAGCCGTTTTTCGAGAAAAATCGCAAAAAAATTACTGAATAATCTATTGATTGAGTGAAGTGTTTGCTTCCGGTTGAGGAATTTTTAAAGGTCAATATTGATTGATACCCATATAGAATATTAAGTTTGAACTTTCTTAAATACGTTTAGCTATTCTGTTCACATACAAACACACATAAACCCCCAAACACACAGACAGTTTTCTAAAAGTAGATTTCCGGAGAAGACGCGATATTTGAAATTTTACGCGATCGCAATACTTCCTCTAACAGATAGAGAAAGTCAAAAAGGCATTCATTAAGGGAGTATTTAAACTTCAGTAGCACACTTAATTACGATGATCATAAAAAGAGAATATATTTTTAATTTACCTATTAATTAACACAGATAAAATGCACCATTAAAACCAGAAGATACCATAAAACAATTTATATAGAAGTAATTTGTAATAAAACTAAACAAATAAAGAACTTATTTAAATTAATTATCTTTCCTTATGTAATAATTTCATAATTAGTGCGATATCTGAGACTAATGTTTATTAAGATTTCTTCTTTGGCTAAGCTTATTCTTAAATCTTTTTCCAAGTATTCTAGCAGTGATCGATTTTTTTTTTTTTTTGCATGGATTAGGCTGGTTGAGTGCCATTAATTAGTATTTTTGAGTACGATAATGAATTTTGATTGTGAATTTACAGTATGTATTCGACAGAAATCGATGATATCCATAAACAAGTCCTTATTTTTCAAAGTTCACTTTGTTTATTTATTACATCAAAATATACTTGCATAATCAATTTAAAGAGGTATTTTTGATCTCCAAAGTATGCTTTATACTGATTACAAAAATAATTTAATTAATGACTACAAAATATTTTCGCGGCACATCTACCATTCTCTCACGGTAAACTGGGTGCAAAAATCTTGCCCTAAGGTGTACATATTTATAATTCATTCAATAGTTGATAACTACACTATAGTTACTTCATTGAACAATTCACTCGCTCCTTCTGTATCACTATTTCATGATCGCCCCCTATGAATGCCAGAAAATGAATATAATAAAAATCAATTTAACAAGCTATAAGCAACAATTAAAAAAAAACGTCAATTTTAGGATATAATCTTCCTAAGTATGTTTTTCATTTACGCTTTACCTACCTTATTTAAAAAGTATTGACGGAATGAGTTTCTAGAGTTAGGAGAAACTGGGTAAACTTTCTGCGTCTTATATAATCTTAAACATCTTGAAATTACATGGAAATGTCAGGAAATGGAATAACTATTATTAGATTAAAATTGTAAACTAAAGAAATTATATAATTAAAAATAAACATTAAACAATGGAAGTTATTGTTAACAATTCAGCCAGTTGGAGGGAAAATATACACAAACACTCACATAGCAATCCGTAAATTCGTATGATCGAATCGCCGTTCTCGAATAAATTTTCAAAATTGCAATTGACAAATTTTATATGGTTAGTATACCAAATTTAATGAAATACGTCGGTGAAACTAAAAAACTATTCAGTAAAAGCGCACTTCTAGTTTACTAATTTTTTTGAAACACGAAATTTTGGCGATTAAATTATTTCTAATTAATTTTGTCTAGATAGTTTATTTGTATAAAACTCTATAATTGCACTTTAGAGGCAAACATAACTCTACCTCTACCCAAAAAACCCCCTTACATGAGTTTATCCGGAGAAATGTTTAAAAAAAAAAATGCTGTAGTTCTTTAGAAGTGTAATTCATATAATTCGTTTAAAGAAAATCGTTTGAGCCGTTTTTAGAGAAAATAACAGAAAACTGATAAATACTTTTCAGTAAAAACGCCACTTCCGGTCATCTCAATTTCTTCAAACTTGGAATTTCAAACAACATAATATTTAATCTAATTAATATTATTTAGATGATAGAATTGTGTAATAAACTGGAATAGCACTTTAGAGGACAACCTAATCCCATCTCTGCCAAAAAATTGCCCTTAAATGCATTTAACCGGAGAAATGTTTCAAATAAAAATTGTAGATCTTTCTATGTGTAGTTGATATACCAAGTTTTCAGGGATCCTCAAAACGGGTATTTCCGGTGAAAACTCGATATCGAAATATTATTTGACACGATTACAATCTAAACTAAATTAATAGTACTAATAGTAAGAGAAAGTAAAATGAGAGAGAAACAAAAATATTAATTCTATATGGGTCCGAGAGTGTGCGTGTTTTAGTGAATAGTCACCACCTACATTCTGAGTACAAAAGAAAAATCTGGTGTAAACACTCACACAACTTTCTCTTACACCAGATTTAAAAATTGTGATTGACAAATTTTATAGTTAATATATCAAATTTAATAAAATTTGTCGGTGTTTTTATGGAGAAAATCGCAAAAATTGAAAAATACTTCCTAGTAAAAACGCACTTTCAATAAAACTCGGAATTTTAACAACATAATTCATTCTAATTAATTTTATTTAGATGTGAAAATTGTGTAATAAACTTTACCCTTCCCCAAAAGTATCAGGAATTTTCCCGGAAGAAATGTATCAAATAAAAGTTGTAGCTCTTTGTATGTGTAGTTGATGTAGCAATTTTCAAGTAAATCGTTGGAGCTGTTTTTGAGAAAAACGCCAAAAAGTAAAAAAAAAATAATAAAAAACCCTAGTAAAATGGTATTTCCGGTTGAGGAATTTTGTCAGATAACCTAAGTCGAATCCCTTGGTGATAACTAAGCGGAATATCATGTTTGAACTTTCTACGGTTTTTTATTTTTGAGCTATGCTGTTCACATACTTACATTTATTTATTATTTATTATTATTCAAAAAAGGGGAGGGACCAAACCCTACGCTATCCAAAGCCTCACTGGGCCCATATAGCTATCCCAAGAAAAACAACAACAAACCGGGTCTAGAACAAAGCTCCAGACCCGGATCTAATCCATCTAACGTTCACCGCAGTCCGAATAAATCGGACAATAACCTTAAGCGGAAATAGCCTCAGCTCTTCCACAGACATCCTATTCCGACCAAAGGTCCTGAACCTAATTTCCTCACAACCCAGGCAATCAGTCATAAGATGGATGGGTGTTTCCTCCTCTGTCTCATAGCCACTACAAAATGGTTCGGCATGAGGCCCATTATGTAGAGATGTCTTCTTAAACCACAATGTCCAGTAAGAGATCCAACCAGATGCCTGAGAGAGCTCCTTGAAAGACACAGCTACGTCTTACTAATAGTCCTGTCCAGAGTTCCGATGAGCATCTTGGACTGTCGGACAACCAACTGAGCTCATCCATAAGGATGAATGCTGAATGCTGTGAAGCTGTCCATGTCTGAAAGCCTGACAGACACGTGCCAGAAGACACGCCGACAGTAAGCTCGGGACCAATGAAAGGAAGAGAGGCGCCTAATTTGGCAAACCTATCCACCTTCTCATTCCCAAAAATTCCCATGTGACATGGCACCCAGACTAGAAGCACATCCTTCAGAGAAGTAAGCTTTTCCAATCTTTTAGAAACATTCTAACACCAACCTGAAAGTGAAGACACATGAACTCAGCGCCTTCAGTGCAGCTTGGCTGTTCGAGCGATACAAACACCTTTTAAGTTAGTATTACGTACCCTCTCATCCAAGACACAACAAAGAATAGCATAAATCTCAATCTGGAAGACTGTGGTCCATACATACTTACATACAAAAAAGAAAGTGGTTCTACAAACAACTTTTTTTTGGACTCAGGGCGCCTCAAAATGGATATTTCCGGTGAAAACTCGATATCGAAAATTTGGACACGATTACAATACTTCCTCTTACTTACGAGTAAGAGAAAGTAAAAATAAAAATGACAATGGGAAATTAAATAATATTAATAATATTGTGAAATTTATACTTTATTAAAAATAGAAATAATATTTTGGACAATAATTATTTAGAAGTTAAATTGATATAATTATTATTATACACATGTTATTGATTTTTTTTTATTTTTTCATTTTTCATCTTTTTAATTTATCATGTGACAATAAAGTATTCGTTTGTTTAATTACAAAAAAAATTTTCAAGTTCAAGTCAAGTTCCCACGTTTCAAGTATAACAAATGCAGGTAAATTTAATATTAGAATAATTTTGTACACATTATTTGTGTCTTCTGTATTTGTTTCAATTGATAATTTTGAAATTAGTAATAAACTTTCTATGTAATTCTATTAATTCTATTATTTAAAAAAAATCTGACGAGAACCACTCACATGACTTTCTCTGACTGCAATTTGCATAGCTTTGATTTATTATTTATTTTTTACTGTAATTACAATTTTACCTATGGCTGAAAATAGATGTATGTGATTCTGAAATTTAATATAAAAGACGTATTTCTGATAGATCATTTTTCTGCAAACTCGGAATTTTGGTCACACCTAATTCTTATTAATATTGTTGTCGACAAAGTCGTATAATATATCAAATTGGCACTTCAAAGAGAAGCCTAACGTCACACATCCGCCAGAAATTTCCAAAATGAATTTTACCGGGAAAATTTTTTTCAAATGTTTGTTTGTTTGATTAGTTTGATCTACTGTCTATGTTTATAGACATTCGTTTCAGTTTAAGAGAAAAATTAAAAAAAAAAAAAAAAAGAAACTGATAAATCCAATCAGTAAAGTGGTACACACAGTCAACCGATTTTGACGAATAGGCATATTTGTCACGCCTACCTAAACCACCTAAACATAATACATCAAACTTCAGTTTTCTCTGCGATTTTCCGTTATTCAGTTTTGCTGACCACACACATACAAATATATTTATATATAAATTACTAAAAGTCACTTTTTCTGACTTAGGGGACCTCAAAACAAGCATTTCCAGTGAAAACGTAACTGTGAAGATTTGACATGAACGTAAAATACTTTTCCTTACCTTGGAGTAAGAGAAAGTAATTTGGTAAATCAATTTTGTTACTGTAATTTTGGGAGGGTTCAAACCGTATCTTCAGCTCCAAGTAGTAGTTATTCTTTGGGCAACCCTCATTGTTGAGGAGGCTATAACAAGGACGGTTGGGCAAAAAAGATTTGAAAGTCTTAGTGAAGGCAATCTTTCTAGAGGATACAAGGGACTACGAAACTAAATCCCTGATCCTCTAGGAAGAGGGGAAATCGCCCAAATTTCTAGATTCAACTAGGTAATTTCTTAAATTGCTCACAAATCGTATATATCTTTCCATAAGCTGATATAATCATAATCTAAAGTAAAAGGAGCTCCTAATAAGTAACTTTTCTTAAACGATGATGAGTGTTTAGATTAGATTGATTGACAGGACGGAGAAAGCAGAACCTCATTCCACTGCGATATTTTTCAGCTTCTTCCTCTTAATCAGGCCTAACAAAACTGAATGTGGCTCCATCATGGAGCTCGTAGCTTTGGGATTTTTTGTAGTCAGTTGAAGAAACCTTGTACTCATCAGGCCGGCACACTCACAAAGAGGATGTGTACCGGGGTTTCCTCCACGGCCTTGCTGAATCGGCATAACTCGTTGTCTGCAAGTAGTAATTGGTGCATGTACCTATTCAGCCTACAATGCCCTGTTAGTTTACCCACTATTAACCTTATATCTCTTCAACTATGGCTCAGTAGACCCTGGTAAATTTAGGTAAATATATTTTAATGACGAATTTACCTTGCATCTGCCTTGGTGTTGTTTCCCACTATTGCAGACGCTGGTCATTTATCCAATCCTTGATAGAAGCTGGAATCTGGCTTCTGGGCAACTCGTAGAAGGGTTTAGGACAATCAAGGTATCCTTCGAGCTCACCCTAGCCAGGGGATTCTGTCTAAGGAAATTCCGTCAACTCGAATTATGGGAATTGCAGTAAGAATGAGCCATGCAAATATATTTTACTTCCATACCCTTACTACCCATTCCATTCACTTAAAGAGGAAGTATTGCGATCGTGTTAAACTTTCGATACAGAGTTTTCACCGGATATACACGTTTTGAGGTCCAAAAATTTTTTTTTTTTTTTTTTTAGAAAATGGTCTGTGTGTGCATGTGCGTGTGTAAATGTATATGTGAATAGCAATGCTCATTAAAAAATCACAGGAAGTTTAAACTTGCCATTCCATGTGGGTATCACCATGTGACACTTCAGTAGATTTATCAGTTTTTGCGTTTTTTTTTTTTTTTTTTTTTTTTTTTTTTAAAAACGTCTCTGACGAGTTTCTCTAAACTTTTTATAGCAACTAGAGCTACTAATATTATTTGGAACATATCAGTGAGAAATTTCATTTTTAGGGATCTTTTGGGTGAGGGGATAATGTTTGCCTCTAAAATGCTGTTTGAGTTTGTTATACAATTTTTTTTCAAGTTTTTATCAAAATTCCGAATTTGAAAAAACGGTTGACCGGGAATGCGAATTCACTGCGATTTCCTCCACACTGAAAGATTTTTATTAAATTTGGAATGTAAACTATACATACAGAGAGATGTATATATTACTTATCTTTGAAACTTTCTTTAGAAAGTTCAGGGTTGTGGAGCTTTCCCGAAAAAAAGTTGTTTCTATTAAGTTTTAGATTCTCCCATTCACATAACATTGAAGACAATTAAATATCTAGTAAGAAACTTTGTCCATTCATAACTGGTAAATCGCTGTAAGAGAAAGTCGTGTGAGTGTTTCAGACCAGATATTTTCTTTTATTAATTTAATAATTACCACACACTTTTTTACTTCTTTACTTATCTTCAATAAATTGTAATGAATTCTTCCGTGGAAGCTAACATTCAAATCAATTAACATATCACACTTTTTATTTTTACGCAATTAAGTGTGTGGTACACGCCCACCTTTCTACCATACGACAAACTCACCGCGTTGTGGACATCATTACATCCTCTCTTGAGAAGAAGGAATGTTGTTCGGGGGCTTTCTTCGATGTAAAGCAGGCCTTCGATCGAGTATGGCACTCCGGGCTGTTATGGAAACTTCCAGCCACCTCATCCTAAAATACTATCTATCCGGTAGGTATTTTTGAGTACAAATCGGATTATCCTACTCTCCTTTCAAGCATAGCGAAGCTGGGGAGTGCCGCAATTCTAGGTCCTATCCTTTACTCCGTATACACTGCAGATATCCCAACACATCCTAATACTATCCTTCTCAACAATACAGATGATACTGCTATCTGTCTACCAATAATGATCCCGTAACAGCCCATAGACTACAAACCCACCTCTTCTTCCTAGAAAATTGGTTGAAAAAAAATGGTCCTTAAACTTAATGAAAACAAGTCCTAAAACATTACCTACACTCTACGTCGCATTACTCTTCCCCCAATCTACTACAACTTAATTCCTTTACCAGTGGGCAACATAGCTCGCTATCTTGGGCTTTACTAAGCCCGAAGACTTACCTGGAATCTATATACTCGACTTAAAAGAATAGCACTAAACAGACGCCTTCGACAGCTTAAAAGATTACTGGACAACAGATCAAAACTATCTCTCGACAACAAAAGATTAATTTATATATCTATTTTAAAGTCTATTTGGCCATATGTGGTAGAACTATGGGGTTCAACCAAACTTCAAAGAATCCAATCCCTACAATCCAAAATCCTCCGTAACATTGTAAAATGATCCTTTTTACGTCTCCCACCGAACCATACACACTGACCTTAATATACTGTACATTGCTCAAGTCGCCCAAACCCGGTACAGGAATTCCACATTAATCTACAGTCTCACACAAGTATCCTTTACTTCAACATCAGCCTTCCCGAACACTTCCTAATAACCCTTCTAGACGTCTTAAAAGACAATGACCTGATGATCTCCTCTCAAGTGAAGAAAGTGAATAGTAATTTTGTATAGTTTTGGAGTGTTATCGTTGGGTAGGTTCTCCACTCATTTGGTTGTATTTTTGTTATTTGTAATAATTGTTACTTATAGCGTTATCGCGCTGATTGTAGCATAAAGAAAGATTAAAAAAAACAAATGTACTTATAAGTAATATTGCCTCTTCTTTTTGCAGCGAGTATTGCAGAATTTGATCTCTCGGTGTGGAGAAACAGTATCCATATATTTAGTAGATTGCGGGCCAGCATTTCAAAAATGCATATCTCCAGAATGTATGACAGAGGCGCTATGGCGTAGCCCAGCTGATTGTGAAACTACCGGCAATGAATATCATCAACTACCATCAATACTAGAGAGTCCGGATTCAGAACTAGTACTTTCTCCAGGAATATTATTGGCGAAAAAAGATGATGAATGTAAAACTTTAGAACAAAAGAGAAAAAAGGAAACAGTTTGTAAATCACCAGATTTAAGGCCGAAAGAAATTCCACCATATGAATATGGTTATTGTAAAGAACCAGAACCACCAATGCCAATGAGTTGCCCACCAAAAGCGATCAGAAGTAAAAAAGGACCATGTTGTCACGATGCTGGTGAGGGTGGCGGAAAAGGCGGCTGTAGAAATAAATAATTCTGTAATACTCAAATAAAATTTACATGGTTTACATTGTTTTTAATATATATTTACATTTTTTTTTTTAATGCTATCTTAGTAAGATATTATGAGTTATTTCACCTGTGAATCTTCATGTTTCAGATCCATTTGCAATTCCACTTTTGCAGTGGCTGGCGAGATTCAGAACAATATAGAATTTAGTTTAATTTATTAGCATAAACACAATATGCAAAAGAAATATTAACATTAGGTGTAAAATATTAATTGAAGCGATTTCAGTTGCTATGTCTTCAATCAGTAGCTACTCCACTTTAAATAGCATTACTTCATTTATTTTCAGTTCTAATAATGAAACAGCAGTATTTGAACTATAACTGAAAAAAATCTGGTGTAAAGCGCACTGTATCCGGGAACCTGGATTGTATGTCCCGGACGTAACTTTGTCTCTTGGAGGCATACACCAAATGGCTGGTATTCCGCTACCATGCGGCGAAGTCCTAAATTAAGCCCCGCATGTTCCATTGGATTAAAAACTCAGTCATTTTTGCGAATTATTACATATACCACTTCAGGCATGATTTTTCTCGTCGTAAATTGAACATATTCAAGCGATATTTTTAAATAGATATAAAAGTTACACAATTTTTCAGTGCCTACAAACTTGTCTGAAAACTTGTGTGTAGACCTTAATAATATATAACCACCATAAAAATCATTGTGGTATAAATTGCTATTCATGGTTATTTGTTAAATAACAGGTCTTATTCTGTGGCATCCTTACTAGTTTTTTTTTTCGTCCGCCCTTTTCTTTTACGAGTTGGGCGATCTGATAAACCACCCCCTTCAGACTCGGAGGCATCTAAATCCGTCCCTAGTAATTGCCATTGTTGGCGCAGGGAACGGAGATTATAAGAAGTGGAAGTGAAGGCTGGAGAGCTTCTATCTTCCCTACAAATGTTGCTCCTTTGAGCTTTGGTCTGTTCCGGTAACAGTTTGATTTTTCCGTTAACAGGAGGATTTTTGATTTCTCCTCTTTGGTAGCGGGCAAGGTAGTTTAACCACCTGCCAAGCATCCTGTGAGGAGGCAAAAATTTCTTCTGGCGGTATTAAGCCCGCCTTATTTGAATTATTCCCACTGACTGTGTGGGTAGTTGCCAACCCTGGGGCCGGCACTAACGAGCTTAACCCATCAATTTATTTGGGTCCCCCCTGGTGTGGGGATGATTGAAGCCAGCTTCTTGGCCGACGATGCTCCATTAGGAGCAGTATGTACGAGTGGTGGGTGATCTCCCAACTTATTCATATTTCCCCTTAAAGCCGGGGATGAGCTCGCCATAAATAGTATGCCAATGACTTTGCTTTATCAGCAAAAGTCACAGACGGTGCCACATAATACTTGCTCTCAACAATCGTTCTAGCTTCGGGATAGGACAGATGTTGAAGAGTTTTTAATTTCTGGATCTCTTTCTCTTTCAATAATATTGGATACACGTTTGATTTAGCATTGTGGTCACCCCCACAGTTTATGCATTTTATAGGCGGGCTACATTCCCCTTCGTGTCTGGTCTTTCCGCAAACACACAATTCTTCTACTGCTTTGCACCGCTGTGATGTATGTCCAAATCGCTGGCAGTTGTTGAGTGGTAGATTGGTTAAGGGTTTGGGAAATAGTGTTTAAATCGTATATGATTTTGGTTTGTTCAGGATCCATGCAGTTCCCACGAGTCGGGACGAACTAAACATCACCCACCGGCAGAGCGCCCTTACCAGAGGGAGGGCCTGCTTACACACTGAGTTCGGCCTGGTTCTCAGTTGGACCGTTTCAGTGGGCCGATACCCCCGCCCACAAACCTCCCGGCTCGGTACCTCTCACCGGGATTTAGGGGTTCAAATAAGTGTGTGTGTTTGTGTATATGTGTATGTGTTGTGTATGTATGAGTGATGTTCAATGTGGCGTGGTATTGAGCTAGAGTTCCGTGGGTTTGCTAAGCCTATACAGTTGAGAGCCAACCGTCCCTGAGCAGTCCTTTAGTCGCCTCTTACGGAGTCTCAGTTGAACTGTCATACTGGTAACATCGCGTCTCGATTATTGTGATATTTCAGTGGTTTAAAGATATTTTTTTGTGCTGAAATTTGGCAGACTTTTAGTGTAAAGTGTTCTCAGAGTGCTTGCGAAGTTACAAAATTTTCTATCGAGCCAATTTCGAGAAACGAGAGGAAATAATTCCTATTAAAATTATTAATGTGGGTACATGCACAGGTATGTCTGTGTAACGTAAATTACGTACGTGCTAGTTAGTGAGGTTGCTCTACGTCACTTATGACGATTTGATGACGATTCAGTGACGGAATTATCTTCAGCTGATCGGCCATAGACGTATAGCCTAGAGTGCATTGACCTCTGTTATCAAGTGAACTTTGTTTTTATTTGGAAGTTTACCTATCTGACAGTGTTTCTTATTTAACTATTACTTCCATTGATAAATGATTATTTATGAAGTGAATAAATACATTTTACATATTTAAATACATTTAAAGTGATATATCTAAATATTGTCTATTAAATTAATTTTATTTTGGAGCCCTGTCGAGGTATTTGAATTTCATATACTTGGCAAGTTACTGGCGAATTTGTATGCCTCCAAAAATTTCACAGCCTTCTTCTCCAGTTTCACAGCCCCCTCGCCCAAAGAGATCTAGAAGTTCTCCTGAATTTACTGTTAAAAAAAGTAAAATGTCTTTTGCTTTGAAGGAATTGGCTGGACTTTCCCCCTCTCAAGAGCTTGGTCAGTTGTCTTTGGGGCAGCTCATGGAGTCTATGTCAAGTGTTATGAATAGCCTCTTAGATTCTAAGTTAGCAAATGTTGCTACAAGGGATGATGTTAAACTTCTTCAAGAGAACTATTCTAGTTTAATCGAAGAAAATAGGCGACTGAAGCATGATATTGGTTTATTGAAATCATTTCAGGATAAAACCGAGAAGAAACTGGACTCTATTGAATATAGAACAAAGCGTAATAATCTTATTTTTAGAGGCCTCAAATATAACCCAGAAGATAATTTACGCATTGTAGTGACAGATTTTTGTCTTCAAGTTTTGCAGGTTAATGTTAACAAAGATTTTTTAAGTGTGGTTCAACTTGCTTCTAGACCTGTTCAGAATCAGCCCCTTTTAGTTACATTTACGCATTTTCAAGACAGGCAGAATGTACTGAGTGCATGTAGATGTTTAAAGAATACAGGATTCATTGTACATCAGGATTTGCCTGTAAACTCAAGGAAAAAAAGATCCAGGCTCCTCTTATTAAAAAGAGAGATTTTGCGTAGAAGCCCAAATGAAAAGGGTTTCTATCAGGAGAGCATTTGATTGTCAATGGGAGCAGATTTGAATGGTCATTTACGCAGGGACTCAGGTTTGGTGATGGAAATGGACATGAAAAATTACAACAGTTATTGGGGCTTAATTTTGCTAATTTTATCGAGTCTCTTCTGTCAGATCCCCATCCAGCAGATAAGTCATCACACAATTGTGTCTTCTCTGGGGCTAGATCATCGCCCCCTCCTCCTCTTCTACACCAAGCAAAGCTTTCATCCTGAGGTTGCGCCGTCGGCCGGAAATGTAATATTGGTGACATAGTTTCGGAATCAAAGATTACCTCTGATAATAACTTGTCTATAATTTCATATAATATTTCAGGTTTAAAAAGTAAAATAGAGGAATTTATGTTTTTAGATTTCATTAAAACTTATGATGTGTTTATTCTTATCGAAACTTTCATTACAGAAGTGAACTTTGATTTTTATAAAAAATATTTTTCAGACTTTAATTTATGTTGGATTTCTGCGGTTAGGTCTTCCAAGTACGGCAGGGCTAAGGGAGGTGAGCTATATGGTATCAGATCTTCGTTGCCAAGTAATAATATTCGTTTTTCAAATATTGGTGGTAAAAATGTTATTCATATCAATACCTCATTCCAAGAATTTTTTATTATTCCTGTCTATTTAAGTTCTACCTCTTGGGATGAGGATTTTCAAAATTTAACCAATTTTGTGAATGATCATTCTTCTTTAAAACTAATTGTTGTAGGGGATATGAATGTCAGGCTTGCTTCTTCGCAGGCTCTTCCTGAGGAGTTGTTTTACGATAATACAAAATGTGGGCAGTTTAGATCTTCCAAGGATGGAATTCTGAATGGTAGGGGCACCAAATTTCTGGAATTCTGTGATAACCAGGACTTGATTATTCTTAACGGTCGTTTTCGGGGAGATACTGATGGTGAGTATACTTATATAAGTCCGCTAGGTTGCTCTGTAATAGATCTCTGTTGCACATCATCGGATATCATTTCTGTTATTGAGGATTTTAAAGTTCTGCCTTTTTATTTCTCCGATCACCTTCCAATTAACTGTATTATTTCCTTTCAAAATTCTTGTACTGATAACATTCTCCCCCCACTACCTCAATTAATGTGGCTGGATGATTTATGTTCGCAATATGAAAATAATTTAGAGGTCTCCTTAAATAAAATTTCTCTATTTCCTACCGAACCTCAACAATGGTTGAATGTATTATTAGATGCAGTAAAAACCTCTTGGCCTATTAATCGAGCAAATCCTTCTTTTATTCGCAAATACAGAAAGAAACCCTGGTTTGATTATTCCTGTTTAAGAGCTAGATTAAAGTCATTTACTCTTTTGAAATTATTTCAGAAAACAAACTCCACACTTGTGAAAGCGGCATATATTGATGCCAACAAGCAATATAAATATATCTGTAAAAATGCAAAAATTCTTTTCTATAATCTATTGAGTAAGAAATTTAAGTCTATCACTAATACTAGAGAATTATGGAAACTAATTAATAGTTTTAAAATTAGAAATTTTATTTGCGGTAATAATATTAAAATGTGTGCATGGGTCTCTCATTTTGAAAAATTGTTAAATCCTTCCTCATCTAATTCTTCAATAGTTCTTTTCGCTGAACCCGAAATTTTTTCTGCTTCTCTGGATGCACCTTTTTGTTGTGATGAGCTTACTTATGTGGTAAGTGATCTGAAAAGTAATAAGGCTCCTGGACCTGACCGTGTGACCGCAGAATTTTTTAAAAATGCCCCCCTAATATTTTTTGAGCATGTTTTATCCCTAGTTAATTATATCTATGATTCAGGAGAGACTCCCATTAGTTTTAGTAAGGCTATTATCTTCCCCTTATTTAAGCGCGGTGACCCTACTGATGTAGCAAACTACCGTGGGATTTCCTGCCTGGATGCGGTGTCCAAGATATTTACGGGTCTTTTACTCCGACGCCTGGAAGTTTTTGTTGAAGAAAATAATCTGCTTGGTGAATTCCAAGCGGGATTTAGGCGTGGCTACTCTACCTTTGACAACTTGTTCACCTTATTAAATATTGTCAATTTGAAATTTCTAAAAAAAGGAAACAAATTGTTTTGTTTCTTTGTTGATTTTAGAGCGGCCTTCGACCACATTAATCATCAGTCTTTGTACTTAAAGCTCTTCAACATTGGGGTCTCGTCCAAATTCATCAACTGTTTGAAGTCCCTATACTCAAATTCATCTGCCGCGGTTAGGGGTTCCAGTGGTATTTCGGAGTATTTCCGTGTCCAGGGTGGGCTCAGGCAGGGTTGCTTGTTGAGCCCGCTTTTATTCTCTTTATTTCTCGATGATCTGCCTGCTTTCCTTGATGGGGGTGTTCTTGTTGGTGGCACTTCTGTCAAGGTTTTAATGTATGCGGATGATGTGGTGCTGCTTGCGGACAATCCTGTAAGTCTACAGAGAAATATAGATAAGCTTTCGACTTACTGTGATCTGTGGAATTTGTCAGTGAATACTGATAAATCTAAGGTTCTTGTATTCCGTAGAGGGGGTAGACTTGCATCTAAAGAAAAGTGGTACTTCAAAGGCCAGCGGCTTGAGGTAGTCAATCAGTTTAATTATTTAGGCGTTATGTTAACCCCTCGGCTCTCTTTCAAGCGTCATCTTGCGGAAAAAGTGTCCGTTGGTAAACGTGCTGTTAATGGTGTCTGGTCTGGTTTTTTCTCCCAGAACTTGGTGCCTTTGCCATTTAAGTTCCAGCTTTTCAATTCTGTGTGTAGATCTGTGGTTTCCTATGCGGCCCAAGTGTGGGGATTTCAGCGATACGAGGAGCTTGAGAAATTTCAAAGATTCTTTATCAAAAAATTATTTTCTCTTCCTACCGCCACCCCTAATTATATGGTGTATATTGAGACTGGGGTTGACCTTTTGATGGTCTATACACTTAAACTGCATTTTAAATACTGTTTAAAAGTTTTCAACCTCCCTTCACACCGCCTCCCAAGAATAACTGCGTTGGAGATAATTAAAAAGAAAACATCTTGGTTTAAGAGTTGGATTGATCTTGCTCGGAAATACTCTTGTCAGTTTGATTGTTCCATTGACTCTATATCAGAGTGGAAAAACCAGCTTTTGGCTTTGGTTAATAGAATAAAAGCGGCTCATCGGGGGGAGTGTGTGTTGAGGTCTACAGTCTCTGCTCATTTCCTCTTATATAAGGAATTGGATCATGATTTCAGCATGTGTAGCCTGTTGAGGGATCAATCTTCTGGCTTTTCCTTAATTGAACTGCGGTGGCTTTTTAAATTGCGCGGTGAGCTGCTATATCTGAATCATACACCCTGGCTCGAAAGAGAAATTGAAATTTGCTCCCTGTGTAACTCTAGAAAAGTTGAGGATTTGTTCCATTTTATGGCCGAGTGTTCCATTTTGTCTGAACTTCGGGTTCTTTATGTGGGAGTTTCCAGATTAACAAGGTCTGAACTTGTAACCTTCCTGAACGGCACTGACTGTCGTTGTCTCATTTATTATGCTCGGCATGCTTGGAGGTACCGATATGAGTTAATTCAAGAATTTAATTTTTAGTTACACTTTTATTTAATTTACAATTTCATCTCAGTTATTGTAGTCAATTCATGCCTTATTAATTAATTGTATCGTAATTTATTTTTATTTTCATTTTATTGATCTTATTTTATTAGTAAATAATAATTAATGGAGTTCTTTATTTTCTTTTTCTCTTTAAAACGAAAAAATAATGTGATTTATTTGTCTTGTTAATTTATAATCTTGTCTGAGACTCTGGCTGACGGATTGTTATCCATGCCTAAAAAGTAACTTGTTTATTATATCATTTGTATCATTTGTGTCAATAAAGTGCTATTATTATTATTATTATTATTATTATTATTATAGTCGCCTCTTACGACATCCTGGACAGGAGCAGGCCTATTCTGTCCCCGGTCCTGCAGGGGCATCATAAAGTAAATAAAGACAAATTTCCTTCAATCATAAAATTCTCTTGTTATATTCTTTTATTCTACGTATTCTATTCTCCGAAAGGCCTCCGAAAGGGAGTGGATGCACTTAGGCCTCAAGGGTCCGAATACACTCTTACATCAGCCCTATTCCATCCCAGCCCAAGTAAGGTGCCAGAGCCCTACCTTTCATCTCGCCTACAGATGGAAAAATAAGGATAGATCTAAGGATAAATAAAAGGATAAGGAGATATGATTAACACCTTCCAATTCCACCGTCCAAGCCCAAAAGACAGCAACCCGCAAGGAAGGAGGTGAAGTGGAAAATTTATGGGTTCTTATGGGTTCCAGATAAAAATACACCATCCCCGTATCGAAGTGGTGGAAGATGTTGTCTATCTAGGGCAGACAGTATCTTTCCAAAACAGGCTCACGAAAGAGATTCAGAGGCGCATAGCTCTCTGAAGTGAGTATTTCCCTCACTTGGAGGAAATACTGGTCGCTGAGAAACATAATGCAAGCTAACATAGATGTCAAATGGAAGAGCTTTATATTCAACTGCAGTATCCTGCCCGTGTTGACATATGGATGTCAAACTTGGTCGCCCAATAAAGCTATAGAAAAGAAAATAGAAATCTGGCAAAGAAGTGTTGAAAGGAGCATGCTAAAAATAAAGAGAAGAGATAGAATTAGAAGCCAAATTATAAGAGAAATAACTTCAGTGAGAGACGCCTCTCAGTACTGTAAGAAGTTAAAGTGGGAGTGGGCTGGACATCTGGCTAGAATGGATACTCACAGATGGACAAGGATGGTCACGGAATGGATACCTTTAGGAGGAAAAAGGAAAAAAGATAGGCAGCATAAAAGATGGTCAGATGAAATAAAAAAAGAAGAGGGAATCAACTGGATGAGGAAAGCGAAAGATAGAGATTATTGGAATAAGAAGTGTGAACAAGTGGAGAAATCTGGCAACTCTTAACCCTAGGTACGGCTAGGTGCATGCTGATGAGCTCCGAACGAAACAAAGAAAAGAAAATTCTGGTTCGTAGTTTGGGTGCAACAATGGAAACTTCAAAACGCCCATTAAAAATCTTTTGCCACCACCTATAAAGGTTGGAAAATTTCAACCAACCAGCGATTTCAATTTCAAGTTATTGAAACAGATAAAAACTAGAAGAGATTTTATTTAATAATCTATATTAATCTGTGTGGCATTTAAAGTTGGCCAAAGCTTTCGACTCTATCATTCTTATTGTGCTTATGTCGAAACCTTAAAGAAGAACTGGATTCTCTGGCAATTCGGGAAAAGCTAATTCACATGATTCACAACATGTCAATTTTCTGAATATAACTTTGCAGAGAAATGTTCATACTTAGGGCAAAGATCCTTTGCTAAAATATTGTCCAGATTTAAAGGCTTGTCCCACATTATATGTTGGTTATATGCTGGGTGAGTTGGCTTTTATCAAACTGCCACAGAATCTAGTTGTCCCCTTTAATTATTCCCATTATTTTATTAAAATATTTAAAGGGTATGGAGTTTTTTAATTAATTAGAAATTTTAATTTAATAACCAAAACTATTATTTATGATCATAAGTAGGATATAATCATGATGACTTGGCTAATATTCCAGCAAGTTATGCTAGTCTGTGGTATAGAATTAGCAATGATGGTTTAGTGGACGTTAGCTGGTGGAATGCAGTTTGGCAGTTAATCAAGATAATGAATATGAATGGAATAGGAAGGAAGTGGTCAATTTTAGTAGTTTGATGAGCTAGCAGAACTGGTAGATGATGAAGTAGAAACACTAATAATGTTAGTTATTCCGAAGATCTTTTATTTTTTGGCGGGGTGGGGGATTGAAAGTAAAGTTAAATCTGCCATAAAAGGTATTTTCTGCTTTGAATAGCAAAAATCCATTAAATATTTACATAGATCATTAAAAAGGTTAGAGACTCTGATATAGTACCATGTATTGAGATACATTCCCCCATCTATTCTGCCTTTGCTCAAATATAACATATCGAACTTCTTCCCATAAACAAAGAAGAACTGGCCGTATTAAATAATCATTTTAAAAGAACGGTATACCACTTCCTATTCCATAGTAAAGTGAAATAAAATATAAACTGCAAACGGCGCACCAATTAGATGATTAAAACAGAGTACACATTAGTAAACACTGACATTAAATCATTTATATGTTTAGAATAGGCCTAAAAATTATAACCTTTACCAGCACAAAGACACTCCCCAAAATCAAATACAATACTTCATATAACAAAAATGTATTCCCCCATTCTTCTTTAATTTTTTTTATTTTAAATTTGATTTATTGTTTGCATTATTATTATTATTATTATTATTTTATTGGTATATATTATTTCAAATGATTTCATGGATGTATTTCCGTAAATTGTTTTCTGGTATTTTATCCGTCGTAGCATGCATATTCATTTGGTTCCTGACCGGTTTCGGATTTTTCATCCATCGTCAGGGCAACTTCACCATGTTTGTGTAGAGAGTTCACTTCAACGTAATGTTTCTGTTAAACTCACACTTTTTGGTTTGTAGGTTATATATGTGTGGGGAGGTTATAAGATTATGTTAGTATTTGTGTGTTTAATGACAAATTTGTCATTTTTTTCATCAATTTGTCAATTTGTCGTTAAAAAACACACTCACAGTAACATAACCTTATAACCTCCCCCCACACATATACAAACTACAAACCAACAAGTGTGAGTGTAACAAAAACATTACGTTGAAGTGAACTCTCTACAACGCGAACTTGGTGAATTTGCTCTGACGATGGATGAAAAATCCGAAACTGGTCAGGAACCAAATGAATATGCATGCAATGACAGATAAAATACCAGATATTATCCAGCATTGCTGACCCATCCACATATTAAATTATTTTATTCACAATCTTTTATTGCCGACAATCCTACATCTTACCTAAATCCGTGGAACTGTTGCTGTGAAAGACTTTTTTCTATAAATAATAACATATTTATAAATTGTTGCCGACTTCCTTATTAGTGGACTAGCCAATTCTTCAGGGATCTTGATATCCCAACGGATCAATTAATCAACAATATCAATTTAACAACACTGAGCATGCACTGTATAGCTATTTGGGTTTAATGTAACCACAGGCAAACTCATTCATTCATATATTCATTCACTTTACAGACTATGGTAATTATTATGATGATTGCAGACTATGTACGAATACTGGCATCTATTTATTTATTTATTTTTTTTTTTAATTTAAGACGCGTCAATATCTAAGGTCATTGATCAGGAGCCTTCTCTGCCGGCCTCCGGACAGTGTTCTCTCGTTACAGACAACTCTGTCCTTCATCACCGATCAGTGAGCTGTAGAGGCTCCTAGGAAGAAAAAAATCTAAGTATAGCATAGCTGGACTTGAACCCGGTCCTCCGCTTGGGAGTCCTCTACGCTAACCACTTAGCTATTCCCTTCCATACTATAACATATTTTAAGAGTTTAACTGTCCCCAGAAGATAAAATTTTTGTATTTACTACAAATGAATTTGGTAATGAAAAATTTCATATTCTTGAACCCAACATTTTATTACATAAAAAGCTAGAATATATCAATTAAAATATCGTATAAAAACTAATTTCATGTCGTATTATTATTTTGTACAAGTGAAGATGTAATATCCCTTCCCATTTGTCCCAGAACAATTCTATTGTGAAAAGGTGTGGCTTCTCCAGGAACTTCACTTATACCGTCTGTATCTATATTTATAAATCCAGTTCGAGCAAGATCTGTAATTAATGAGGAGTAAAATTTATAATAAAATAGTACTTTTCTTCTTATTCAATAAAAAAACCGTGATAAAATCATTTTGAAATTTCTTATAAGAATCAGGTTTTCATTCATAACTTGTAAAATATCGCTCCCAAAAAAAAAAAAAAAACCGTTCAAGTAAATTTTTCTTACAAAAAATAGAGGAATCTATTTCTTAGATAGAAACCACACCTCCCCATTTGAAAAAAATGAAGTTGGTGCCTGTATTTCGCTTCTAGAAACACCAAAACAAATTTGCAAATTAAATTTGGATTTCTAACAAAAAAAACTATGGGGACACGTATTTTTTTAGTTTTTTTCTAGCTATCTTAGTTTCCGAGAAAAAGTCGTTATCCATATACGTACCTTGGGACAGCCTGTATATATTTGTAAGGTGTGTGTGTGTATGTGAAATTGAAATTGTGTGTTGAAATGATCTTATGAAATAAAGTACATCAAATTTTCACCTGTGAGGAAATTAATCTGTGAAAATTCCTCAACCGGAAATATATTTTACTGAACGGTTTTTTTTTTTTTTTTAGTTTTTTGGATTTTCTCGATAATGGCTTCTTGAAAACAATTTTTTCTTTATAAAAATCTATTACACATATAAAATATTAGTATTACTACTTTTATTTAAAACATTTCTCCGGCAAAATTCATTTAAAGGCGCATTCAGGTTTTAATGGAAGGGTACGGTTTTATGTTTTATACTAAATTGTTATTTTACTTTAGTATACACTTCTGTCGTCTAAATAGTATTAATTAGAATTAAATATGTTGCCAAAATTCCGAGTTTGAAGGAAATCAGTTTACCAGAAGTACACTTTTTTTCTGAACAGTTTTTTCAGTCTTCTACAATTCTCTCCATAAAAATATTAATGGATTTCATTAAATTTGTAATACTAACTATAAATACAGAGACCTATCACTTTTATTTGAAACTTATTTGGGAGGGGAAAGTTCATTTTAAGAAGTTTTCTGGAGAAGGTGGTGGTTTGCCTCAAATAAGTCATTTTATTAGGTTTAGATTCTCCCATTGAAATAAAATTGAAGACATCTAAACATTTAGTTAAAAAAAAAAAAACTGGTGTGAAACACTCATACGATTTTCGTTACTGCAATTGACACAGTTATTAAATCGCATATTTTCTTAGAACATAATTCTTATTAGATGTTTATGATTAAACTCATGATTCTTATTTCTTTCCGAAAAAGTTAATTTTCAGAAGGGGTTTTGGGGAGCTGGAAGGTCGTGTTTTCCACAGAAAAAAAATGTAGTCATTTAATTTCCAGAATGGTGCTTGTTTAAAGTGCAGATATCAATATATGTTCATGACCTCATTATTATTGTATGAAAAAAGTAGATCAATGGGAAGCGATCAGCAGAAATTCATAGCTTTTTTTTTTGACACTACATCATTGGAAGCTTTAATGGTGCTCCTATCATATACAATAAACTCCCGATTATCCTAATGGTGGGGAAGTTTATTTTTCCCTTCCGAATGGTGGGATAAGCGAAAAACTCGGATAATCCGAACTATAATTATTTCTAAAAAAACAACACATTATACATTTCTAAGACAGACAATTCGGGCAATAAATGGGGCGCTGATAGAGAAACACTACTAAAGATATATCGGGCTGTAGTGAGATCAAAAATTGATTACTGCAGTTTCATATATGCTTCTGCCCGAGAGACTGCCTTGAAACAGTTGGACACCGTGCATAATCAAGGAATTAGGATATCCCTAGGTGCCTTCAAAAGCAGCCCGGTGCTAGGTTTGTATGTTGATGCGAGTGAATTGCCACTGTCATATAGACGGAAGCTCTTAGCCCTTGGTTTTTTGTTAAAATTAAACAGCAAACCGCTAAGCTCCTGCTACAAGATAGTAACCCGACTTCTACTAGAGGAGAGGTATAGCAGATCCATACGAGCCACCCAGCCCTTCGGCATCAGGTGTAAAAATTTAATATCCGAAAACAGACTCACTATCCCTCCACTGTTCAGGCATCAGCAGCAAACAACAGCCCCCTGGTTAACTCCACCAATATTAATTAACCAATCCCTGTTGAAACACCCTAAAAATGAAACCTCTGTAACGGAATATAAACAATATCTTTTAGAATTACTGAACAGAAAACAATTAAATAAAGTACTGTACACTGATGGATCCAAATCTATTCGAGGTTGTGGTGCAGCAGTTGCCATTCAAGATCGGAACTATAAATTTGGTTTGCCACCGACAAGTAGTATTTATGTTGCAGAACTTTACGCAATTTATATGGCACTATGCATTGTTGGGGGAACTCAGGGTGATGTAGCAGTGTGCTCTGACTCAATCAGCTCTCTTCTGTCCTTAAGGCATATTTATGCAAAACACCCAATCATCCAAGACATCCACACCCAAATGTACAATTTGAAAAAGGAAGGGGCTAATGTCTCATTTATTTGGGTGCCTGGCCACGCTGGAATTTGCGGAAATATTACTGCTGATGCAGAAGCAAAGGAAGCAGCAAATATGGAAGTTACAGTGGAGAGAAGCATGCCTGCCGACATAGCTAGTAATATTAGGACCCATGTGTACCAAAGTTGGCAGCAAGTGTGGAGTGCTCTTACTGTAAATAACAAAGTAAGAACAATTAAAGGTACTGTGCAGACCTGGGACTCTTCCAGTAGATCTATCAGGAGAGAGGAGGTAGTAGTGGCTCGTTTGAGGATCGGACATACATGGCTGACCCATGGTTACCTGATGTGTGGCGATCCTATCCCAATGTGTAGTCCATGTAATGTCCCATTATCCGTCCAGCATATTATCACTGAATGTCAGACGTACCAACTACATAGGCAACGGAACAATATTCCAAACTCCTTAACCGAGGCTTTGAAAAATGACCCAGCTAATGTGGACAGGATAATAAAATTTATAAAAGATATAGGTCTTTATGGCAAGATTTGAAGAAATCTATCAAGTGTAAATACCTTGTACATAATTTTTAAAATATTTTAACTTTAGGTTTAGAATTAAGGGACCATAGGAATATAGAGTACTCTCCCCGATATAGAATAGTGTAGTTTAGAATGAACAAGTGGCGTGAATGTAACGATTGGGATATATGTATTTATTGGTATTTAGTTGTGAATGGATAATTGAATGAATGTGTACGACGTATGAATGCAGTGAAAGGGAGCCAATCAAGGGTGGAGTTAACTACTAGAATGATTGGAAGAGCATAATAACCAAAAGGTTCATTGCTCAAAAAAAAAGGAAAAAAAAAAGACAATTATTTTGTCTGAGCTTAATGCTCATTATTTTTAAGAAAATCTATGATTTTGGTTTGTTTGCAGGAATCTTTTAATGATTTTTTTTTTTAAATATCAATTTGAATGTTTCTAAGAGCTATTATGTCGTTATACTCGTATTCCCATTTGTCGATGTACTTCAACCATGTGTCAACAGAATTCAGGGCCGTGTTGTGACTAATGCGATTGATAATTTCTTCTTCTACACTTTTATCAGCTTCTTTCTCTTGCTCTTCTGGTTGAATGAGATCGGAAATAATATCCGTCTCACCTCATTTTTTGAAAACCTCCATCACACGAAACATGTTCTAACCATCCTCAATATTTTCACTATCCTTTTTTTTTTTTTTTTTAAGGTGCACAACATCTAAGGTCTATCGCACCTGATAATCATCCTCAATTACACTATACTAATCGAACATAACATTAGATTATCTATAAATTGAATAGCCTTTCATAAATTACTACATTCTTAGAGAAACGGAGGTAGAATACTAGCGTTCATTGATGGCATAATCCTGAGAAGAAAAAAACAACTATTTACGTATATTCATACTAATACATTCATACCACATACATTCATCCTGACCAAATATTCATCCTAATAAATACATTCACGCCTATAAATACGATCATACTATAATTACAGTCACACATATATTCAAGCTTATACCCAGTTAAAAAGTTGAGGCGGAGTACTGGAGTACTCCACCATAGTAATAACCTAACCTAACCTAACCTTGCCTATAAACATTTTCAAAGCCATCTGATTTTGCTATTTACTCACTCATTTCAGATACTATTTCACTTGTCTCGGGCTCTATAGAATCCAATAAATCCTAACTTAAACCAGCCCAGCTGACTTCAGATACCCCACCACCCACTTTAACATCTAAATATGAACATGTGCACTGCGGTAAACATGAAAGCGAGCGAATATTTAAAAAAATACATATATATATAATTATTTTTTTTGTATTAAATTCATGAGCGGATAATCCGCACACGGATAATCGGTAGTTTACTGTACTTAAAATACACTTGAATGTTAATGAACGCATATATTTAACTGTTTTTAATCAGAAGTTTATCATCTGATTAAACACGATGCCACCATAAAATGTTCCATTTGTTGATCTACAAATCCTCAGTATTAATTAAGTAATATGTGAAATTAACGGGTTTACTCATGATTGTTTTATTAGTTAATTCAATGAATTATATTACTACTGTACCTTAGTTCACTACTAAGTACAAGGCAAATGGTTTGTGAATAGTTACCTACTATGTCTTTGGTAGCCGTGGGAACTACAGGAAGCCGAACCACTGTGCACTTTTTTTATACTAGTGCACAAGCATTGTAACCATATGTATGTAACCGTTTCTGTGTGTGATCAATGTTACAACATCTATCACCCCTTTGGTGCGTGCGCCCAGTTTAGACTATGTTTGTTGGTGCGTTTGTGTGTAGCGTTGTTATTCGTACTCTACCGGTTCTCTAAACACTACTTCCATTTTACATTCTTTACTACAGCTTTAAACCTCTTTAAGTACATCGCACAAAACACGCACATGCACACACATTCACAGCAGTCACATATAAAGTTTTGCCCGATTAGCTTTCTGGCCTAACTTGATGTGATTAATGGACCCATTAATGAATGTTTATCATTACTCAACTTTTTTTTTTTTTTTTTTATTAAATACATTTCAGTAAATCTTTCAAAACATGTCACAATTAAATAATCATAGCATATTAACTTTTATTTAGTTTCCCTTGAAGATTTTTTTTATTTTATCCTATGCCTGTCCTTGGTTTGCTTGGCTCAGAAGATTTATTTCTGCTTTGAAGACTTCGATGTAGTCCAGATGAGCTTCTAGGCAATCATGATCAGTTATCAGGCGACAGGCAACCACTCCGAATGAACTTGGAAGATTCTTGGGGATGGAAACATCACATAACTTCTGCTACGCTTTTATTTTCCAGCTGGAGGCCTGGATGAGCACTTTGTGTCTTCTGGTGATGCTCTCTATCAGCTGGTTTGCAAAGCTCACTGGCAGATATACTACTGACTGCGAAAGAACACTCCACCTTTGGCCGTGTTTGCCTTATCCTAGGAATTCCCAAATTGAGAAATCTACTAAAGAAGCAGATCAAGGACGTTCTTTGCATGTAGAAGACAAGACTGTTCACTTCTACATGTGACAGTGAGAAGATTGTGGTGGGCCAATAATTAAGAGGTAGGCATATTGCCATGATGGCTAATTAGGTGACTACACGCCGAAAACGGAGATATATTAAACGCCTCACAGTTGACAAAAAAGCAAGATACGTCTCCTTCAAAGTTGGAACGTGGACATCCATGGCATTTTTAGTTTTCACTTAATAAAATGGCAGTCCTAGAGATAGCGTTCGTCTCCAAGTTACAAAATCGTATAAAATATTTAAAGAATCAACAATTCAAAATGATTGTTGGTCTAAAGTTAGTTTAAATTTTATAAAGAACAAAAAATAAATAGATAAATAAATAATACAATTATTTTCGCATAATATAGTTAATACAAATAAAAATTTCTCGCCAAAAGGAGACAGTCAGCACTGTTAACAAATTTAGTGTTAACATGTTAACACTTATAAAAAATTTTTGAAAATGATCACATAAAACGTGTGCATATATTATACATATATATATAAATATCCGTGGCACAACAGTCTTAAAGGATCTGGGCCTCGTCAATGATTTCTGCCAGACCTCTCTATTTCTAGCTTTCTCTTCCCACTTTCTAGGTTTCCTTCTTCGTTACCGAACGTGGTTCCCAAAGTTTGGTAGCTTAAAACTAGTGTGATTTTTCCCAGAATCTCTGCCCAGCCTCACATTTGTCACTAAGCCTTTTTTTTTTACCTCCCATCTTTTTATTTCTATACGAGCGTGTTGTCCTAGTTATCGGTCAGAAGAATCTTGTGATCGTATGATTCTATCGCACATATCTACACTACTTTGACCATCTTTCTTCTTTTTTTTCAACCATTTATTTCATTGCTGCCAGATCTCGTAGAATTTGTCACAAAAAAATGAGGCTTAGATGGCTGGCTGGGGCATCTTATGAGAATGGTCATTGTTCGGTCATTGAAGGCACTCCAGAAGGCCGACGATAAAGAGGTAGGCCTGGAATAAGATGGCTTGAAGAAGTCGAAAATGACTGGGGAAAAATGGGAATGCGGACGTGGCGCTGATTGAGCAGGACCATTATTATTATTACTATTATTGTTATTATTATTATTATTATTATTATTATTATTATTATTAAGGCAAGAGAAGTTTTAATAAGTAAAAAAAAGGAGTTGGATGAAGAGGATGTGAATCCCTAATTAGGGTCAGGATAGGGGCCTAGCCTGATGTAATACTGCACAAGTGAATCCAGGCTAGGTCCGGTGATGAAGGGGGGGTGTTTTAGCCGGTAGGCCATTTTGTTGGGCGACCGGCACTTTGTGCGTAAAAAGCATTTCACCTCCTCATTAAAAAAAAAAAAAAAATTATTATTATTATTATTATAATTGAGCACACTCCAGGCCACCGTACCTAGCGAATAGCGCCAAAACCGATGCCTATGATTACTTAGCCTTACGTACCTACATGGTAGGCAAGTTTCCGTCCCTGCCACGGCGAGGCGGACTTGTTCATATACCTCTAGTCCTTCGCATTATCGCTAATTTGCGAGCAAACTCAACAAATCTTTAAAGATCAGTTCTTTACAATCTCCCGGCCAGTTCTCTCCCCTTCTTTTCAGCTTGAATTCCATATGGATTCTTGCCTCGTCGAGGAGAGAATACCGGAAGAGAACGTGATGCATCGTGTCCCGTTCACCGCATTCGCAATTCGGGGAATCTTTCCATTGAGCAGGACTAGGGTTATTCAGAACCGTAGCGCCGAGAAGAGAGATATTACTGCCTGACAAATATGCATTTTTCCTTGTTATCGGGTGGTCTGCCGCCATCCTTCCATTTTACTCTTCCTTTTCAGATAATAATAGTTATTTTATGCCTGTCAAATATGCTTTCCTGCTTGGGACTGCTTTTAAAGTAACTCTCTCCTTGTTTCCTTTCCAGACGACCAGATACCTGCTATTAAATTTCCAAGCACGCCTCTCTCCTTGGGAACTTAACATTTATTGCCAAATATCATCATGCCGTCTGTGGGACCATCTTATGACAGATTGTCAGGGTGGTGAGGAAATCAGGTTCAGGGCCTTGTGGTAATGATAAAAATTGCAACCATCTTAGACGGAAATAGTTACTGATTTAAATAATTATTTGTAATAATTTATTATAATAAAATGAATTCATTGAGGTGAATGAATCCTAAATATTACTTTAACAGTGAGAAATTAGCTAATTCTTTAATAACTCTTAGAACTTCTGTGGAAGGGTTTATGCTAATTCCCCTTAAGGTTATTTTTCCATTTGTTCGGACTGCGGTGAATCCTAGATCCCAGACCAGAGCCTGGATATTTTTTTTAGACCCGGTTAGTTGTTTCTTTTGGGGTAGCTATATGGCCCCTAGTGGGGCTTTGGATAGCGTAGGGCTTGTCTCTCCCTACAGATAAATAATAATAATAATAAATATTGCCAAATATGCATTTTCTCTTGCGTATTTATCTCTACTCTATGTTGTTCTTTATCATGCCATGAAAGTATTGCAATTGAAGCAAGTCTTTTTGCTTAACATCGGATGTTCTGTTGTTTGCCCTTTTATTATTCTCCTTTTTTCAACAAATTTTATGTTTGCGAAGTATCCACTATCTTCAATTTTTACTTTCTCATTACACAAAATAAATAAATAAATAAATAAATAAATAAATAAAAATAAAAATCTGTGAATATAAAATATACACTGGAATGCATTCAGGAAATTCTTAGAAAACCAACTATGTAACGTAATATATATAAAAAATTATCATACTCTTATTTGTATAAATTCAGTAGTTGCAAAACAAAGACTCACCCAAATTTACATTCAGGTAGTTTTTGAAATTTAAATATTTTTTGAGAAAAATCATTTAAAGAACTAACGTTGCCTTTTTTTTTTTTTGATAGCAACAATGGTTTGGAATTAGCGTGCGCTAATGAAGGTTACAAACATAGCCAGTAAGGTCAATACAATCGGGTTGGTACATTCTATACACACTAGGAGTTGGCTACTGTTTCGGTCAATCCAACCATCAATCACAAAGCAATCAGTGCTTCCAATCAACAAACAATGCAGTACGTTCTCCCTTCGTTCACCCACTCACTCTACATGCTCTCACATACACGCACTACACACACAAAGCTATCTGACTGACAACAAACATTCCTAATAGAGGGAACTTTTTTTTTTTATTCTTAACAAATACTCTCACGACCTGACTCTGAAGAGAAAGAGAAAGGACACACACTTCTTGCCAGCCAATAAGAAAAGTCTTTACTCCCGCCGTATAATCAACAATAAATTCCCCACCATATTATCATCATCTGTAACTTTCAGAAAAACCCCTCCTTTTATTTTTAAATATATATATCTATAATTATTACCTGCAATAAACATTTAAAAGGGCAATTTTATATACAAATAAATCACCGGGATCCGTTATATCATTAACAGACAAAACTTCTACTGGATCTAACCGTATATTCAGTAATATTTTTGTGACTATTTTAATGAAAAAAATTGCAACCATCTTTGACGGAAATAGTTACTGATTTAAATAATTATTTGTAATAATTTATTATAATAAAATGAATTCATTGAGGTGAATGATCCTAAATATTATTTTAACAGAGAGAAATTAGCTAATTCTTTAATAACTCTTAAAAATACACAAATTGAGTTTCCACTGTAATTAGATCCAATTTAAATTTGACCCAAACATGTTTTCAGATTTTTTTTTTGTTTTTATTGCTTATTGGTCAATTAAAACTGTCCGTAATAGTTCTAGTAAAGATGCAGTTGGCAAACGACATGAGTGCCTTGAATGGTTACCATCTAGTATTTCTTTCAATGTGATCGCAAGATCAACCGACGCATCATTTAGCTTTTGAGAAATTGAAGGAAAAGTATTTAATGATAAATTAGTCGCTAAAGATTAGAGTGTGATGATAAGATCCTTTGTAGGTTACAGGACATAGAACGGAGCGTATATATTGCGAGAGAGGTTCTTCGTCTGAACAGTTTGTATTCGGTTGATATTAGACCGTTTAGCTAATCCACAAAGTTCAAATCTGTAATTACATATAGCTGCTAGAAAAGATAGAGTCATCTTTTGTTATAAAGCGTTAAATAGTCTGGCTGGTCAAGTAGTCTGGCTAGACGTTTGTATCTTTCGATTCTATTTATCTAAATCTTATGGAAGGATTCAAGATGAGCCTTTGTCTAAGTCCAGTCCAAAGTTCCGCGTCAAGTTCGGCTGAAGGAATAGCTAAGTGCTAGGTATACAGAAGATTAGGTACAAAAGATTTTCCTTTCGGAGTAAAGGATAGGTATTTTTATTTATGGATTATATATTTTTATATGGGGGTCGATGCTTATTCGCCATTTTTGCAGCCAAGGTTCTAAAGAATGGTTGAACAGTGAGTGTGGGGTCAGTATGTATGGAGCGACTTACAATCACACAGCATGGACAGTAAAAAGTGTACATAGAGATAGAAGGATTGAGGATAAGTCGAATGTATAGATTAAATAAAGCAGGGAAGCTATGACATTTCTTTGCAGTATCATAACAAGAATGTGATACTTAGAAGACTGGAAAGTGCCTTCAATTAACTGGAAAAATTGTTCGGCAAAATGAGGAGTATAGGAGTTGTGAATGACGTAAGTAAGTGATAGACAGTATTCGGATGAGTTTCATTCAACAGAAGAACTTCGAAATAACTAAGAACAACTCTGTACAAAACTGCTTGAATTGTAATTGAAATGTTATTGGATGTGTTGAGTTGTTGTGAGTTTGTGTGCTGGTAGCTTGTGGCGTGAGCGGTTTAGTAAAAGGGCTTGTAAATAGTATATATGTTCACGAGAGAAGTATTAGTAATAATCAAGAGAGCACCACTGTTTTTAAAATAAATATATTATTCTCTAAGCAAATTTAAGTACATTACAATATCACAACTGTATCTTAATAAATGATGTTTATCTAGAATAAAGGCAAATCTCCATCACTGGCATGAGTTTAAGAGAGCGATTCCTGAAGCAAGTGTTTTGGCTTTGAAAGCAGAATGCAGATGTCCGAAAGAATGCCTTCCTTTTTAAAACAGTTGGCCAAGTAGCATTGTATTAATTTAACCGATTCTAGTGCCTTTGTTTACCTAATAGCAGTGACCTAGATTGTAGTACCTTGCTCTATCCCCATCACTAAATACACTATTTGAACTATCTAATTTTCACAAAACTATTTTCCAAAACTATTATTTTTTCCATTTCGTTCTTCCACTACATAATGATGTCACTAACAAAACATTAAGATTAAGTTGCACTCCCTATTGATTGGATTTTGACCAAAACTTTATTGTGAGATGCTGTGATGTCAACTTTGAGAACCTGCGATTTACAATTTTTTTTCTCTCACACACACACACACACACACACACACACACACAGACACACATACGCTATTTTTTTTTTGAACTCAGGGGACTTCAAAAGATGTATTTCAGGTGAAAACTCAATTTCAAAAATTGAATACGATCTTACATATACAATAATCGCAATACATTATTTCCTCTTACAATATTAAGAGACAGTAAAATTCTGGACATTTATTAATCAATTTTAGTGCCTTTCATTAGTGAGGAGAATAATAACATTTACAATATTAAGATAAATTAGTGGCTATTAATGATTCTTCCGTTCTAAAAATTGGAAGTTTCAGCCTAATAAGGTGGTTATCCTCAGCAATTCTAAAACAAATAATTTTAGTATTAAATTTAGGAAAACAATATATATATAAATAAATGTATTTTTTTTATTTTTTTATTTCACTGTTTTATACAATATGTACATGACAGTGGAGTTGTTCCAAAATATTTACAAAAAATTAAAGATAATTAAACAAATTTAATTAAAGTCATCAAAGCAATTAATTACAAAAGAAAGAAAAAAAAAGATTATTACTTTTCAATAACAAAAAATAGTGTAAATATTATATTATAATAAAAAATACCTGAAAAAAAGCAATCTTTATTAAAAATGAATTATTGTAAATAAGTTTTTCTTAAACTTTAATGAAGTTATTATAAAGTATAAGCAACTGTAACGGCAAGAGAGAGAACACAAGCCCGACCGAGAGAAAATTGAATACGACTCTCTCTGGTACTCTCTGACTTAAGCAGGCTAGAGTGGGGAGAACCTGGATATAAGCCAGTGAGAGATCTAGACATATATCTATCTATCAGATTCAACCATACACCGCATCGTGTCATATCTCTACTCCAACCCTTTATTCTATTTTTATTTTTATTTATTATTAATAATTTGTCTTGGGGACATATCCCATACAAATGAAGACTGGTCAAATACAGTGAACAACATAGTAAGAAAAGAGAGACTAGAATATATAAACAATAAAATATGGAACAATACAACACAAAATATAGAGTAGTAACAGTAAATACACAGCACACTGCATTATATCCATACTTTAAATAACAAATGTATAATTTATAAATACAGGAATATAAACCGACAAAAAGTGGCGATATACGTATATAATCAATCTCTCACACTGTAAACTATTCATTTAGTATAAATGATCATTAATTGTAAAGAGGTATAATTGTTTAATTTCATTTTCGTACCTAAAACAAACACATTGTGGAACTGCTCCATTGATGCATTCTTAATTTGCTAGAATATCGGCAAACCGAACTTGTGGCAAATATATCGTTATAAATAGGGCTGTACTTTGCTGAGTGCATTAGTTCTAGGTCTTTTAACTTTTGGGATTCCTTATATCTATTTAATGTTCCAGAGATAGAGTTTTTAAAGAGTGTGGGTTCTGTTTCAAGTAGGATGCCATTTGAGCCAATCAAACTCAATAAATAATCCATCTGCGAAAACCAGTTGTACTTTATCGAGGGTTTATGGCTAAAGTGAATACATTTTAGCTTCAAAAAGCATAACTTAGGTAGTCTATGGTCTTGCATTTCAAGGAGTATTGCCTTTATTCTATAAAATCATTACAAGTCCAGTGCAGTTTGTGTAAGCTTATAGCTATATTATAATAGTGTCTTCATATCTCGTCTAATTAATCAATCCCAATTTCTCTCCTCATCAACTCCATTATACAACCATGTTACTGATTTTATAAATGAAACACTGTCTTCAATATTTTCTAATTCTGACGAAAAGTATGTTCTATGAAAATTAAAAATTGGACATTTAACAAAAACAAAAAAAATGAAAACAATCAGCCAGTTCTCCATTTCTACAATACTGATATAAATAAATGTAACATTTTGTTTGAAACCAAGATTAAAAAAGTATATAGGGTAAAGCTAGGAGAGATGACGCACATTTCAAAGTTATGCCCCGTATCAAAATATAGGAGATATATTAAAGAGGTAATTCTTATAAAACATATGTCAACTACTATTATCTGCAAAAAAAATGTTATTTTTCAAAATAAAGACATTCTCATTTATTCCAGAAACAAAATACAAATACACTACATTTGGCCGTCTCTCCTACTATGGTAGGATAGATGACGCACCATAGGTAGGAGACCTCTCCTCTGTGAAGGTAACATGGCTGATCGACATGAAACTTTAGTAAACACTATCTCTACGAGTCCAAGTTTAACGACAGCTGGAAATCTTTCATTTCAATTGCAATTAATATAGTATATAAAAAAATAAAATAATTTACTAAGCGTTATGAAAATGCATGTTATGTAAACACACGCTGATGCGTATAAATGTTCCTAGAACACAGAAGAACACACAAAATAACTGAAGAATTTTGAAAAATGTTCGCTTCTAATCTCTCTACTCCTGGACTAACTTCCTTGACACTTCGTGGTGGCAAACAAGAGAAGTAAAGCCTGCGTCTTCTCTCCTACCGCGTCATCTCTCCTTGCTTTACCTTAATCTAAGTAATAAGATTTATAATATTACTAGAAACATGGTATAATTGCTATTGTATTTCAAGAATAAGTTGGTTGATAATAAGATGTATGTAAGTCGTTGTAATTAATAGATTTTGTATATCAATGTAGATCTAAAGATGGCCAGGCCTAGAACCGAAACGTAATGAATACCATTCTCTTTTATGACAATAAAATAGTTGGGCAGAATTTGTAGAAAACTTTGTCGCAGTTTCATGTGTTAAATCTTGTTTAGGTTAAGGATATCATTTAGCACGTGACGAACCAGTAAAAGAAAGATGTCCTGATTACATCTTGATCTAATCCAAATATGATTTTGAAAACTTTGGATAGATTTACAACCTCATAATATGACGTATTAGCAATGAAAGTAAACTAATGTATTTTTCTTAGCAATTAAGCATATCGAAGATGTACATAAACTTTTATTTTGGCAAGGTTAGGTTAAGCAAGCAGGTTGTTATTATTATTATCGGGTGCCTGATAGCGTGGGACCTAAGCCTATATGACATTTATCCCCCCGATGCCCCCCTTATCCCCTTAAATAGTCCCCCGGTGGCTTACCGGTCAATCCACAATATCCTAAAATATCCTTGAACTCCAATTCGCCCAGGCAATCTTGCGAGAGTGGTGCCCTCCCAAATACGCGAAACCTAGTACCAGCGAAACGGGGACACTGACATAAATAGTGGTACACCGTTTCCCTGATTCCGTGGTCGCAGTTCTGACAAATGGGACTAGACGTTCTCCCTATGTTAAACAAATGACTAGACACCCAAGTGTGTCCATTCACTACTCCCACCAAGGTCCTCAGACTTGTCCTACTAAGGGACAGGAGATACTCCGAAACTCCCTGCTTAATTCCTTTTATGAATCTTTTGGCTCCCTGCGTGTCCCCCCAGCATTTCTCCAAGACTCTCATCTCCCAAAATCTAATCTGTTTGTCGCGAAACTTCTTCGTGACGGCAAGGGCTGGTTCAGGACCACAAAATGGTAATGATGATCCCTCCCTAGCCAACTGATCCGCCCCCTATTCCCGCATGCCCGGGTATCCAATAGAGAACACCTTACCCCTCCGAACCAAAGCATTAAGCCTTCTCCTACATTCTCCCACTAGTTTCGAACTCCACCATGCCTTGCTCAAAGCTCTCAGTGCGGCCTGACTATCAGAGAAAATCCGCACCTCTTTGATCTCTCCCTGCCATTCCCCCACAAGGCGGCAGCATTCAATGATGTCCACCACCTCGGACTGGAAAACAGTGGCCAAACCACCCAACGCCACCGAACTCCCTCTATCCAACTCCCGCAACCATGCTCCCGTTCCAAGCGGGTTGTTAAGTATTTTCAATATTACAACTGTGATATGTTAAGTTTTCAAAGTTGGTTATATTTTGACGAATCCTGAATCAAACATTAGGTTTTGGAGTACATTGCGCTTTCTGAGGGCCCTATTAGTTTTATAGATCTTTTACAACTTTTTTCTGATGGTATTAAGCTTTTTTTAAGAAACAGCCTAGGATTAATGCCTAATTTTTCTAATTTATTGTTTTTCTTCAGTTTTCTTCAAAAAAAAACAACGCGTACTGGAGAGCATACTGTACTAAATCTACTACTTACCCGTTAAGGTTTAATATAAAAAATAAATAATGTAAAGCTGATGTCTGATAAGTCAAAATTAAATTTCTATTTATGTCTTACTTTTATTAACAAAACAATTTAAAACTAATCAAAAAGGGGGGTGTGACTTTTTTAATTAATTCTGTAGAGTTCATCAGTCGGTCTACTTTACAGAGAGAGAGAGACCTTACCCAACACTCTCATCATTTTTCAAACTACAAAAAATTTTTCAGTAAGTCGACATAAAAGAGGGTCGTAGGTCATAGTTGCCGACAAAGTTCGACCCAGACCGAAAATGCCCGAAGGTATTATGAGCCGCTGATTCTTACAAGCACAAGGATGAGATACGTGCAGTATGTGTAAGTAGATGTCCTCAGGCACTTCTCACGGATAGCCATCCTTTTTTTTTTTTTTTTTTACCTTCCAACTATTAGCATAAAAGCTAGGGATAGCCATCCGCCTTCAATCTTCTTCTATGTACCACCCAAACTAAACATCTTCTCTCATTCCTCTTTTAAACCATCATTCCATAATCTTCTCCCTATTTCAACCCATTATACTCTTCTTTTTCTCTCTTAAATCTATCATTCTCTCTCACTCATTTAACTGAAAAAGTAGACAAGAGTGTTTTTTTTTTTTTCTATTACGTTTAGCGTTGACCTCTGTCCGTTATCCATACTACTATTCACCACTCCATCAGAAATACACGGACCTCTGTATCCTTTCCGTCTTAAACAGCAAAGTAGTTGGGAGGGGCTAGTATACTTTCCAAGAAGGTATACGTCAACCCTTACTCTCTGGACTAGTCGTAAATTGCTTTCAACATATGACGCTACATACGTACAAGGCTACACTGAGACCAACACACACACACACAAACACATGGGCATGCGCGGCTATCACATACAATAGCCCAAGGATATGCAAACAACAAAATTACCAGCTTATTGAGAAGAAACCTTCATATAACACGCACTGTACACTATATCCATTAATAAATAACACTAATATTATTTTCTATTTTTTAGAAATATTTAAGTATAAAAAAAAAAATATTTCTAAAATTCAGGGCAAATCTAAAAATCTGGTGTGAAACACTCACACAACTTTCTCTTACACCAGTTCTCAAAATTATACTTGACAAATGTTATAGTTAGTGTATCAAATTTAATGAAATTCGTCGAAAACTGAAAAAAGTGTTCAGTAAAAGCGCACTTCCGGTTTACTAATTTTCTTGAAACTTGGAATTATGGCCATCTATTATTTCTAATTAATTATCTTTGGATGATAGAATTGTATAATCAACTATGATAGCACTTTAAAGAAAAACAAGTCCCACCCCTTCCCTAAAAGTGCCCTTAAACGAATGTTCCTAGAGAAATGTTTTAAATAAAAGTTGTAGATCTTTGTATGCATAGTTTATATAAGAAGTTTCAAGAAAATCATCGGAACCATTTTTGAGAAAATCGTGGAAAAGTGAAAAAAAAAAACAGTAAAGCGGTAAATTAAACGCACTTCCGGTTATGCGATTTATTTCAAACTTGGAATTTCAACAATGTATTTAATTCTAATTAACATTATTTAGATTAACGAATTGTCCAATAAACTGAAATAGCAATTTAGATGAAAACCTAACCCCACCCTTTCCCCAGAAGTACCCTTAAATGAATTTTCCCAGAAAAATATTTCAAATAAAAGTTGTAGCTCTTTGTATGTGTAGTTGATGTACCAAGTTTGAAGAAAATCGTCGGAGCCATTTTTGAGAAAATTGCAAAAAAAGTAAAAAAAAAAAAAGCTGTAAAGTTGTGGCGGTACTTCCGGTGTTGGAATTGTTGACAGATTTAAACGTACGGTCACGATCCCCATGGTGATACAACTGAAACGGAATAATCAAGTTTTGAACTGTCTACGATTTTTTCGTTTTTGAGCGATGCTGTCCAGGATACAGACAGTACAAACCACACACACACAAACAACACACACATACACACGCCAGGACCATTTCCCTGTAAAAACACTTTTTAGGACTACTTCAGGGGACCTCAAAACGGATACTTTCCGGTGTGGAAAACTCGATATCGAAAATTTGAACACGGAGTTTACATACTTCCTCTTACTAAGGAGTAAGAGAAAGTAACAATATTATTTATTTTTTTATTTTTTTTTATTTAAGGCGCGTCAACATCTATGGTCATTAGCGCCCGAAGACTTCTCAGTGCACTGCCGGCCTCTGGACAGTGTTTGTCTCGCTACAGACAACACTGTCCATCACCGAACAGTGAGGTGTAGAGGCTGCTAATAAGAAAATAATCTAAAGGTAGCCACTGGACTCGAACCCGGGACCTCCGCGTGCGAGACCAGCGCGCTTACCACTTAGCTAATCCCTCCCCTGATATAATTATTATTTTATTCTTTTGCCAATGTTTTTAAATCTCAATTCTTATTTATTATTATTTGTTTTTTAAATTATTTATATCTAGAATACTATTTTAGATGTAACAGTTTTTGTAATGTAACGCAGGCATTTGATACAAAACTTCTTCTCCGTAGAAACAAGTTGCAGGATGATCTTAACAACATTAATTCGTGGGCAGTAGCTAACATGCTTTCCCTTAACCCAGACAAATCCAAAGCCATTGTCATTGGTTCCCAATTCCTCATAAACTCCACTGCTCCCTTCCCCACCCTTTTCCTCAACAACATCCCGATAAAATATTGTTCTTCTGTTAAAAACCTCGGAATCATCTTCGACCAAAACTCTCCTGGAAAAATCACATCTCCCACATTAACCGCCAATCCATATTTATCCTCAGACAGTTCAACATCTCCCGCCATCTCCTCCCAGCGAAGACCCGTCAACTCCTTGTGACCTCCCTTATATTCCCCCATTTCGACTATGGTTGCTTAGTATACGGGGGACTCTCTGGAGATCTCGAGGCCAACTTAAACGTCTTATGAACTGTTTTATTCGTTTTATCCTCGGAATCCCCAGAGAGTCCCGCATATCGCACTTCTACCACGAGTTGAACTGGCTCTTCCCTATCTATCGTCGCCAGTACTTCTTAGGCTCTTTACTCTTTCAAGTCATCCAATTTCAAAGACCCTCTTATATCTTTAAACTTCTGAAATTTAAATCGTCTGTCCACACCCGTAACACACGCTCCCGTCCTTCCGATCTTTATACTCCCTCCCACCATACATCCGCTTTTCAAAAATCCTTTGTAATCCGTGCCACCTATTTATGGAACTCCTTACCTTTGTCTATCCGTCGTGCCTCCACTATTGATACCTTCAAGTCCCGTCTTTTTCACCACCTCTTATCCTCACAAGTCTCTCCGAACCCTTAGAAGATTCCTCTCTTTGCTCCTTATCATTCATGGCTTAATCATTTTCAATAATTATTATTATCAATTATTACTAATGATATATACATAATTGTCAAGGCCAGACATACTAGGCCACTTGTATTTTGTATTATTGTTCCTAAGGGACTTATGTCCCGGGACAAGAATAAAATTTTTCATTTCATCTCATTTTTCATTTTAATGTCTGGTCCAGTTTGTTACCCCTGGTAAGATTGTCTTCGTCAAATCTATTCATAAGACCCCCAATTTATTTGCTCTAATTACAAACACTTAAACATCACCGACGCAACATAATATACGCCGATAATTATTGTGTATGTTCGATCTGGGCAATAAAAAGGTGTCCTCTTCGCTACTTAAAGATGTTAAAATTTTTTTTTTACTTTCTCTTATTCCTGGTAAGAGAAAGTATTGTAATCATGCCAAATTTTCGATATCGACTTTTTATCGGAAATATCCGTTTTGAGGTCTCGTGAGTCTGAAAAAGTGGTTTTTAGAAAACTTGATATTCCATTTAGGTATCATCAAGAGAATCGATAGTAGGTTATCTGACAAAATTCCTCAACCGTAAGTACCACTTTAGTAGTTGTTTTTTTTCACTTTTTTTTGCGATTGTCTCAAACATGGCTCCGACGAACTTTTTCGAACTTATTCTGTCGACTTAATCATACAAAAAACTACAAATTTTATTTGAAACATTTCTCTGAAAAAATTCATTTAAATGCACTTTTAAGGGAGGGGTAGGACAAGGTTTTCCTTTAAAGTGCAATTTCAGTTTACTATAGAATTCTATGATCTAAAAAATATTAATTAGAATGAATTAAATGTATTGTTGAAATTTCAAGATTGGAAAAAATCGGATAACCGGAAGTGCGTATTTTACAGAAGTGCGTATTTTTCAGTTTTCTGGTATTTTCTCTAAAACGGTTCCAAAGATTTCTTATTAACTTGGAATATCAGCTCCACATACAAAGATCTGCAGTTTTTATTTGTAATTATTTTACCGGGAAAATGCACTTAAGGTATTTTTGGGGCGGGTTTTGGGTTTAGGTGGTCCTGTAAAGTGTTATTTCACTTTATTACCCAATTCTATCATCTAAATAATATTAATTAGAAATAAAATATGTTGCTGATTATTCCGATTTTGAAGAAAATCAGAAGACTGGAAGTGCGTTTTTACTGAACAGTTTTTTTCAATTTTTGTGATTTTCTCCATAGAACTACCGATGAATTTCATTGAATTTGATATACAAATATATACTTTATAATATAAAGCTTGTTGTCAATTGCAATTTTGAAAACTGGAGTAAGAGAAAGTTATGTGAACACCAGATTTTTTCCTATGAGTTAGTAACTTAAATATTTATATTTTCCAAACAGTGAAATGTTTCCTTTTTTTTTGGGGGGGGGGAGGTGATTTTATGCTAAATGAAAGAATTTCAATCAAGTTATATTAAATTTTTTGTTTATTTCTAACTATGAGCAGTTCATCTCAATTTTACGAGCTTAACTTTATGTTTGCAAATAACTAGATGCTAATAGGAAATGAATAACCGCAACAATTTTTTACGGATAACTTTCCATCTTATAACCGTAGTACCACAGTTAATTTGACCACAACATTATAGTAGTCGATAATTTATTATTTCTCCATTGCTGTGGAATTCAATTACTTAGTCCATCATCAATGAAAGCCTTAATACAAAGTAATCATCGTTTTTAATGAGTAAAATGTGGTTAATTAATCAGTTATGAAGCTAGTTAATAAGTGATATTTACATGGGGCATTCAAAAAATATTTAAACTTTTGAAATTTGCGTAAAAATTTCCTGTAAACTAAAGCCATATTTTTAAAGGTCAGTCGCATTTTTTTTTTTTTTTTTTTTTTAAGATTTCTATTCCTCTTAGGCAACCTCTTCATTATCTTCGGGATTTCATTAAAAAAACAAACATAAAGGAGACGGATAGGAAGGTTTTTATAGTGAAGAAGTGTGTTAGTTCAGTAAGTTTTAGATATTCACAACTGGTGGACGGGAAATACCAACCAATTGGGACAATAGTATCTAGTTGAATATGTGGATAGGTCCGCATTGCTGGATAACATCTGGTATTTTATCCATCGTAGCATGCACATTTATAGTTTTCCTGACCGGTTTCAGATTTTCATCCATCGTCAGAGCCAATTCACCAAGTTCATGTAGAGAGTTCATTTCAATTTGTTTTTTTTTTTTCAAATTTAATTGAAAAAACATTAAATTGAAATGAACTTTCTACACGAACTTGGTGAATTTGCTCTGACGTTTGAATGAAAATCCAAAACCGGTCAGGAAAACCATAAATAAGCATGCTAGGAAGCATCAAATACCAGAAATTATATCTAGTTTCTATGAAATAGTGTTTGTCCAAAGTTGAAGACAATTGCAACGTCCCAAGAATAGGAGGAATTATCCAACAATAGAGATTGTATTGGGCGAAATTAATCCCATCTTGTTCAAGGATGCTGTCTTAAAAGGAAAAAAAGAAAACTTAGCAACCAGTCGGCAAAGAAATTTGCACAGGACCGGAATATAATCACTTCCGGTCGATAAAGGAATGGTATAAAACAAACAAGTGAAATGTTATTGGTGATGAGATGTGTTGTAGTGTAGTGGTAGCTTGTGGCGTGAGCGGTTTTGTAAAGGGGTTTGTGTTTGTAAGTTTTAAGAGAGAGAAATAATAAGAATAATTAAGAAAACCCTGGTAGATTAAATTAAATATATTCTTTAAGGTTTAATGCTATTCAATAACACAGGCAATATGCTTATTAAGTTACTGAAATTGGAATACTTACTTACTTGGAATAAACTCTTATGTTTTAACTTATAACTGGCACCGTCCTGATGTGTTCTGGTGAATGTCTAGCTCAGACTCTCTTGAAGGAATGTCTCCTCAATATCGTTCAAATCCTTTCAAATAATGCTGGTATGTCTGGAGGGAGATTTATTGTTTTACCCTAACTGTTTCTGCCCGTTTGTCTCATGGTTTGCATTGACCTAGATTGTAGTATACTTGGCTCTATCCCCATCACTAAAACACACTATTTGAACTAGCTAATTTTCACAAAAGTATTTTACTAAACTATTTTCCAAAACTATTATTTTTCCATTTCGTTCTTCCACTACACAAGTTTTAAGTGAGATACTAAGCTTGGCAAAAGTTCGGTATAGCAGTATGTTTGGAACTTGTATGCTTGAGTTGAAGGTTAGTTCTAGACTAAGACTCTAAGTCTGTCTAAGAGAAGAGTGGATGGCGGCAGCAGGTGTATAGTTTTTTTTCTACAGGTTATGGAGAACTCATGCGCTGGTCTAGTAGCTTGTGTATTCGGTTTTGACCAGAAAAGTCAGGGTTCGAATCCATTGAGGGCTAACAAAGTATTGATTCAGTATCGTTAAAAAAAAATTGGGGGTTAGTAGTAGAATTGGTAACGAAGGCCAGAACTAAATGGCAGTAGGAAGTGGGACGTATTTAGCACACAGCTCTCAAATAAAAATTGCTTCTGGCATGCTTTGGGGCTCTTCTTGGCTGTTCAGTCAAGAGTACTCAATTAATTAAGGGTGATAGAGAAATAAAATCTACTTTTCAAATCAAATTAAATATAATTCTTTTAATCATCAAAATATTATGTTAATAGGTAATTAATACATTACAGAATAACAAAAAAACAAATAAAACCAACCTCATGAACAGCTTGTCAACATTAAATAAACAATAGTCTTTGTGAATGACGTCAAAATATGAACAATAGTGTTTATATTTAATTGTGGTTTCCATTCAACACTTTCTAAGGCCACAATGTCAACAAATGAAACCGCTCTATTGCGGTTTTAGCTGTTAAGTTTCTGGTTATTCTTTAATGTCTAGTTATAAGCTTTTAATCTTGTTTTCTTTATACTGTCTGTATTTTCATTTTGTGTGTGCGCGGTTTATAATATTACACAAGTCTATATTTTTATAAATTTAATAAATTTTAACCATAATACAACTAGTTAGTATGTTTAAGATTGCTTTCTCTAAGTTAGATCAAATAAATATAAAGTTATAATCTGTTTTAACATTAACAGTAATGTGCATAGAATAAATAAAATATTCTAACCAAAATTTATGAATTTTAAAAACATTCACGTTTTGTATCATATTTTTTTTTTTTTTAAACTACTAGCAACCCAATTACAAGATTTTTATATTTTATTTTATATCACCTTTACTTAATTGACATAAATAAATGTTTTATTTTATAAATTTCAACAACTCCACAGGTGATCACTATATTATAAATTTTATTTTCTCATATATGTTTAGATTGGTAATAAATAATGTATGCCAAACCCATTTTATTTTTAACTTTACAGAATTTTATTTTAATTTTTATTTCTATAATTTATTTATTTCATGATTTAATATTAATAGAAATTTATTATATTATTGTTTATTCACAGTGACAATTATTCTGAAGAGTAATTTGCAATTATATAACTGCATCATTTAGTTCTGGTTGGGCAAGGAATGAGATGACTGATTGGCAAGACACAGAAAATCTTCATGAGTTACCAGTAAACAACGAGAATTAATCATTCCAGAGGGAGACATTCTAAACAGGCATCAAACAAAAAAGAGAATATTGCTGAAACCAGAATAATAATGATTTCTGATGCTAGATGGTGAGACCTGTTATCATCTACGGCGCTGTGGCATGGTTTAAGAGACTGACAAGAGGACCCTTGGCAAGATACAGCGATTCGCATGCTTATGCATGACGGGTGCTATGCGGTCTTGCCCCACCTCCGGGATTGAGGTTATCCTCAATTTATCACTCTGCACCTGGTGGTAGAGAAGGCGCCAAAGCGAGCTCTCCTCAGGATCTCTAGGGGTGGTGTGGGGGGGAGACCTGGGAGTCGGGAGTGGCAATCTCCTTATCTGGCACCTCCCTAGAGATAGTATGATTAAGAAATACAGCTTCTTTAAACAAATTTCTCTATAGCTGGGCACCAAAAGTGAGTGGAACGAAGGATGCGCTCTGTTGGGCATTAATGAACATGCCATCAAGTGGTGTACTGATGGGTCTATGCCCCTAGAGGGAACTGGGACGTGGGTGGTTGGTCCAAGGATCAAGCATTCGGAACTGATGTGTAAGTTTCCAGGCGGAGACATACGCTATTGGAAAATGTGTTCAATTTAACCTCGAATCAGGAGATTGTAATCCTTTCCTATAGCCAAGCAGCCATTAGAGCATTGAATGCTTCAGGTATCAGCTCTAAAATGGTCTGGAAATGCCTAGGTAAACTTAATAACCTAGGCAGTAGGAATAAAGTTACCCTTTGGTGGGTGCTAGGGCATGTTGGCATTAAAGGGAATGAGATGGCTAACGCTCTGGCAAAGATAGGCGCTACGACCCCGCTTCTAGGGCCGGAACATTTTTGTGGGGTCAGCGATCAGTTTCTCTTGGAAGAAATTTTGAATGAGGCAAAGAGATCTCAACTCTGGAACTCCCTCACCGGTTTGCGGCAGGCCAAAGATCTGCCTGGGAAATTATAACCAACGGAAATCGGAGGCCTGCATCGGCTTGAGTAAGAACAAGCTCCGTGTTCTTACGGGTTTCCTCACGGGGCGTTACCGACTCAAAGCACACCTAACGAAGCTGGGTTTGAAAAGTGACATCTCATGCCCTCCTCTGTGAGGAGTTGAAGGAAACTCCATTACATTTCCTAACAGACAGGGAGGAGCTGCCACTCGGAGAAGATTCAAGAACCTGGGTAATTACCAGGAGAAGGAGGGGGATATACCCTCCCTAGAGCCAGCCAGGTTACTAGGATTCCGCAGGGATCTTAACCTGATGGAGGTTCTGTAGAACGGATGTTCATTTGGGACATGTGCTGGTGCGCTGTGGGCAGCTTGCGGCACCCAGGAAGCACAGTACAATAGATCTAAAGGTCGCAGTGCATTGCCTCCTTCAAAAACAAAAAAAAAACAAAAAAAAGATGCTAGAATTTTCGGAATGTCGAATACTTTAGAAACATACATAAAATTTAGTTTTAAGGCATTTATCTCACGAAGATTTATGGCAGTCTTAATATAAATTATACAATGGGCAATTAATTGCTGAGGGGTGGGCAAATAGTTTTTAAATAAAATACCTCTGAGATTTCTCGACAAAATATCGTACCGTCACTACTTCATCGTTTCGTCACTATTTTTTATTCAATAATTTTGTCACATAATTATATCTTACTACACAGAATTATTTTTACTAAAAATAAACACTTATTTACCTTACAATGGAATGCATATTTATATCGGATATTTTTTTTTAATATAAATTATTTTTTGTTTAAAAATTTAGAATATTAAATTCTTTACCCACAATATTACCACAAAGGTTGTAAAATATTTAATTAATTTGGAAATAGAAAATAAATAAAAATACTTTTCTGAATACGTGGATGGGTGCGCAATGTTGGATAACATCTAGCATTTCATCCGTCATAGTATGCGTATTTATATTGTTCCTCACTGGTTTCGGATTTTCATGGATGATGGATGGACCTTTGGATGAAAATCCGTAACCGGTCGAGAACAATATAAATATGCATCCTATGACAGATAAAATAGTACATATATACTTTTCTTATTATAGCTTTCTGGCTTTTTATTCTTTATTTTATAAATAAATTGTTTTCTTTTTTATTATTTCTTTTTTTTTTTAAACGTCTAAGTTGTTAAACAACACAAAAATAAATGTGTGTTGACTTGAAATTCCACTCGCTGTAGAAGATGTTTATAAAAAATATAATCGAAACAGCTGACTTTTACTAAAAAAAGTGTTCAGTTTTTTACCAAAGTGATAAGCGTGCTGGACTCCCACAAGGAAGACCCGGGTTCAAATCCAGCTGTACTACCCTTACGAGTTTTTCTTCCCGAAAACATAAAATGAAATATTTGAAAATATTTATGATCTTAAAAAAAAACTATTAATAAAAAACATAAATACACTATATTGATAACAGTGAAATAGTGCGAGAAGTGAAGTCAGCTTCATCATTTATAATGGATGTGTTAGGTGGAGAGAATTAAGAAGTCTGGTTGATGAATTAAGAAGACTGGGTTAACACTGGTTAACTATGTATAATAATAATAATAATAATGAGACACAGTCTGCCTGGACTTTACAATAAAGAAATGGTTAAGGTAGAGTGGTATGAAAATGACACGAAGTGATTGGCGAGATGATGAACTATAGTGAACTATCTTGAACTGTCTTTGTACTGTATATCTCTGGACTGTCCGTCGCTGTATTTATACAGTTTCTCCCACTCCAGTCCGAAAGAGTGCTTGGGTTCGTTTCTCTTCTCTTCCCTCTCTTTGATTGCTGATCTCTCTTTGATTGCTGTTACATCATCCCTGTTAGGTGGAGAGAATTTAAGTCTGGTTGATGAAATGAGAAGACTGGGTTAACACTTGATAACTATGCATAATAATAATGAGACACAGTCTGCCTGGACTTTACAATAAAAAATGGTTAAGGTAGAGTGGTATGAGAATGACACGAAGTGACCGGCGAGATGATGAACTATAGTAAACTATCTTGAACTGTCTTTGAACTGTATATCTCTGGACTGTCCGTCGCTGTATTTATACAGTTTCTCCCACTCTCAGGCGGCCGAGAGAGTGCTTGGGTTCGTTTCTCTTCTCTTTACTCTCTTTGGTTGCTGTTACAATCATATACTCTACACATCGTCAGAAAACAGACTTAAAACTATTATTCTGATTAATCGAATTAAACACATTAATTCTGCAAATATTGTTCGTTTTGCCAAAAAAATATTATCCAATCTCTCTTGGACTAACAAAATTTGGTTTCGTCAATGAGACGTACCGTTAAAAAAAGGAAACTCTGATGCAACCTTATTCATTTTTACTTAAATAATTATAGTAGATCGGTTTCATAAGTGTAGATGAAATAAGGCCTACCAAGAATAGTTTATTCTCCAAAGCGAGTTGGTGAAATTATCCTTAGTTTCTCAAAAAAGTAAATCAGAATTTTATACAAATATATTAGTATATCATTCAAAATATTGTAATTCCATTATACCTGTATGTAACATGACCATATTAACTTTTATGTTAGCAATTGAAAATTATACCGAAATATATATTATATATATAATCCCATTATACAATAAAATATATAGAAATTTGAAGGTATGGTTTAATGTGAGGGCAGCCAGTTTGATTATATTCCAATATAGTGTCGAATAGTCGATATTATATTTATATACCGAATGTAGTGTGAAACTGAGTGGCCCAGTTTCCTTATTTGTAATACACTCACAATTACCTTTCACATCTCTTCGTCCTTCACAAGGATAACGGATCTATTCTCTAATGTATTTTTTTTTTTTTTTAAATTTTAAATTATAACTTATAGAAAATTGTGTTAAGCAGAAAAAGGAATGTGACGTGATTGATACTGTTGATGGTATCATCGGGTAGTTTTATTACGACTTATAATAAATTTATATTGTACATATATAATATTACTTTTTATAATATATATTTACTTTATATATAAAGTAGCACCAAGTATTTGCCGAGAGGGTATATTTCATAAGTTTTCAGCACTTCCTCGTGTTCTCTGGGGAAATTGTTGCTGCAGCTCCTAACCTTGTGAGTAATCAAACTAAAATAGCTGCATATTAAGGAGATAGTCTCTATTATTACTGGTTTACGATTTTCATCCCTATCTAATATTTAAACGTGAAATTTTGGCGACAAGTTTAGTCCGATAAATAATGGTATGTAAATACATATAAACAAAAAAAAAATGACCGTTTTTCTAACTAAAGGCGTTCCACGGACTTTAAAACCGATCCACAATCCTCTTATGCTTACAAACTCGTTAATACAATACATGAATCTTTAGACTCTATAATAGAGTTTTCTTATACATGTTATGTACCCTTCAAATAATCAGTTCAATTATGTGCATGAGAAAATCATGACTAGGACTTACGATATATTAGTTTTTTTACGACAATACTGGAAAAAAACAGTGTGCAGCTCTTGAAGCCATACGTGTTCTTTGTGAAATCGAAGGGGAAGATATCTTGATCAGGATACGGCCAGTTGATTTCAAAAATTCAGTAGTGCTGATAAGACCTTTAAAAAAAAGACAGATCCAGGATGGTCAGCATGTGTTGCAGATGAGGCTTTATGGGAATCTGTCAAGACAAAACCAACCACAAGAACTCCTGGACTTCCTGCAGAAATGGCAGTGTCTAATGACACTATTAGCCGCCATACTATGGGAAAGGTAAAAAAAAATAAAAAGATTTAGTATAGTGCCTCATGAACCTCAACAGGCCGTTAATCGCAAATATGGTTTACCATAGCAAGATAACGCTTGGCCACTCTACTGGGTAAACTAAAAAAACAAAATTGAAGAACTTGATGTCATTGAACTTCATTTTTCACCCATCTTCAGACATAGCTTCATCCAACTTCCACTTGATTCGGGGTCATGGCACACTTTCTTTGCAGGAGAAAATGTAATAACTTCACCGAAGTTGAAACTAAAGTGTAGATTGTAGATTGTTGCAGGGGATTATTGCACTACGACCTGAAAGATCTATTGTGCCCTCTCCCGCCGCGAGCCTTCTCCAATGCACAGCCGGCCTCCAAGTAGTGTTCTCTAGCTACAGACAACACTGCCCATCACTGGATAGTGAGTTGTAGAGCCTCCTAAGAAGAGAAAATCTAAGGGCAGCGTGCTGGATTCGAACCCAGGACCTCTGCGTTGCTAGTCCAGCGTGCTACCACTGAGCTAATCCCTTCCTATCTTGTTTGGCGTACGCCAATTAACTAGGGACGGAGACCTTAGTTTTTTGTACTGTGTTTGTTCTTGTCTGCAAAGTGTAAACCCAACATAACGAAGATAAACCAATGTGGGTGTCTTTATTGTGGTAGCGCGCTGGAGTAGAAACGCGGAGGTCCCGAGTTCGAATCCAGCATGCTGCTCCTCAGATTTTCTCTTCTTAAGAAGCTCCTCTACAGCTCACTGCCCAGCGGTGGGCAGTGATGACACTGCTTGGAGGCCGGCAGTACCCTGAGAAGTAAGTATCCGGGGGAGGGGGGAACAAAAAAATATTTGTCAGGTCGCAGTGATACTCCTTTAAAAAAAAAAAGAAGAAAAAATCGATTACTTTATGCCAGAATTAAATGAGGGAAAGGCTGAAGAGATGTTCGCCAAATTATATATATTTATTTTAGTTAAATATTATAATGGATGAGTTAGTTGGAGAGAATTTGGGTCTAGTTGATGAAATAAGAAGACTGGATTAACACTGGTTAACTATGTATAAAGAGACAATGTCTGCCTGGACTTTACACTTGTAATGGTACTGTATGGTAGAGTGGAAAGTGGGTAATGACACGTAGTGATTGGCTGTATGAACTCAGTAGTATGAGCTGTATTGAGCTGTACATCTCTGGACTGTCCGTCACTGTATATATATGTTTCTCCCACTCCAGTCCGAGAGAGTGGTTGGGTCCGTTTCTCTTCTCTTTACTCTCTTTGGTTGCTGATCTCTCTTTGTTTGCTGTTACAATATTTTCTCCATAATTGTGGTATCTGTAAAATAACCATACGAAATTCATAACAAGCATAACATGCATAAGAAAAACCGCTAAAATGCTATGAAGAGACCATCTACCAGCCAATGTGACAATTTCATTTAACCGGCTGGGGCAGAGTGCAAAATATAAATAAATGAAATTGTTTTATTACCTGTATGTACATGTGACTATTACTACAACTATTAGAACATATGTATCTAGCATTGTAAGACATAAAATGTATTTCTATCTGTATATATAGATATACTAATTTCAATATACCTTCCATGTCCCTGGAGCCACTCGTTTCAATATATAATTGCTTCTGGTCTACCCGACCGCTAGCTCATATATAATTTACTTAGACAAACCATAACTATGTCTTTTCTATTGAATTATTTATTTAAATGCTGCTTTACTTATTTTTCTACCCCCCCCCCCCTTTGACTTGTGAGTTTAAAATGAGAGCAGTAATGTCGAACAGAAACCGGTGTACAATAAACAAAACATAGCATTAGGAAGGTTCTGGATATATAAGTGAGGCACTGCTCTTGGCAAACTGCATATCGGCAGGCGGTCATTCTGAAATATTTCTCAGTATCCCCTCTTCATCTCTATAATCATGGATATATTATATACACACATATACACACACGTATAAATACATAAGACACAATACAAAATATTGCCATAGCCTTTCTAAATCAATATGAAGTGTTATACACTGGAATGAATCACGAGTTCACATACTAGACCGGTAAATCTCTTGGGACACCGATTTGTATAATTAATTGACTTTGTGTGTCTAACGCTTTCTTTAACTACCGCCAACCGACAATCTGTATGCGCTATTCTTTCAAAAATACTTCTTTCCTTTCTAATTGGTCATGGTACACTTTGCCAGTATTTTTTTTTTCTCTAGAGGACATTCAACTTAATCTTGGCACAAACAATATATCCATACCTACTATAAATTATAATTATTTTTTAATATTGTATATATAAATAATTTTCTCTACAGATTAATAATTTCTATGTTTTTATAATGATGATAGATATCTTAGTCTGACTGAATTGCACCGATTGAACAATTTTCGCACTTCATTTTTTGAAAATATAAAAATAAAAAACCCTAAACTCCCTTGGCTATTATAAGCTATGCATTCATTTTGAGTTGCAATGCACAGTATCGTATTATATAGAAAGGAGTGATGGTACCAGGAAATGATAGTAAATGTTGAAAATGAGAAGCACATTGATATTCTACTCACAGTTTATACTATAACTGTTTACAGAGTAAGGCGAGATGAGAGTTATGGAGAGTAGATGATCGGCTAATGAGTAATGATCGGTAACTTGGTTGGCTTTTTATCCCTAGATTCTCTTATCTCTATTATGGATTCTAGGTGAGTGATTGGCGGCTTAAGTGGAGTTCATTTGCCAATACATTGCAGTGGGCATGACAGGAGAGGTAATGCATAGTTGATGTGCACGTGGAGGCTCAATGCTACTCATGAGTACGACTGAGCCTCAACGGTTTCTAATGTTATTATTGAGCCCAACATTCGTTGGCAAATTTGTTGGCAATTGGTTCCATTTAAGACGCGTATTTTTTGATCAGGCAACGGTGCGCGCCGTTATCATCCAAATACACACCTCAGTACTCACGTCGCCATTAACATTCAGAAAGCCAACCTTCCTAAGAGAGTGACTTCAAGTCTTCTGCTAGCAAAGAAGTACATTGCAATGAAGACCGTGGTGAGTACCCCATTTCGCAGGGCCATCTACCCTTCAAAACGGCTCCACCTCCAAAAGTTTACTACCTCTAAAGGTTCGCCTTCTCATTCACTTCGTTTTACGCCTCAACTAACGACTACCAAGCCAACCAAGTGGAATAACACCATGCTGCCCTGGTTAAGCAAGTTTGCCGTAGCTTCTGTGTGGGTGGTTACTCCCCCGTAAGACTTCTTATCATGCAGGGATTTTTTATTTATCTGAAAGCATGTCATATAATGACAAAAACAATTTAGAATATCGATATCAATGTTCTGTCACCATACGTAACGCGGTCTAATCGCTTCCAAACGTTGGCAAATGATGAGTCGTCGCAAAGAAAGGTTCTCTGTTTACGCAGGTGGTGGTTGACGGAGTGGAACACAGTGGGCCCAACTTGCCTGTGGACTAGAAGACACCTAGAAGGGGAGAATCAAGTAGGGGAGAAACTGGTGTAATTATAAACACCGTACATATGTTTATAATTAAAACGATTCCTCTCCTCAATTTGATTCTCTCCTCTTAGATGTCTTCTAGTCCCCAGGCAAATTTGGGCCCACTCGTCGCATTTAATTTATGTGCAACCTGTGTTCCACTTTGTCAATCGCCTAGTAACGCAGACATCCTTCCTTCCTTTGCTTTCACTAATCGTTGAAAGAGCACCCTTATTTGCTCCGGCGGCAGCTGCAATGTCCAATGCCTAGGCTGATCAGCTAGGATTGCTCTCCACTTTTCATTCGTTAATCCTGCAATGAATTGGGCGCAAAGAGCCTCTGACAATCAATTCTTTGAGTATCTGCAATAGCGTAGACCCCCATTTAACCGGGCTGCAAATAATTGCATCAATTCCGCTATTTATTGTGGTTATTGCTGGAACTTCAACCTTTTCATAATTTATTTGGAATTGTTTGAAAGTGTTTATCTTTCTGTTCAAATGATTTTTTTTTTCTCAGGTGAGCGTAGAATAAATCACATAGAAATTCGTATACATCTTCTTCTCCGATGCTATCTAACAGTAAGTACCAGCATCCATTTATGTTCCTGCATACTGTACAATTCTAAACTATTTTTAAGCCGCTTGTAGTATCTACCGGAATAATAAGTCCTAAGGTCGAAGGTGCTTATCCTCATTCCACTAAAATTGGTTTTCTCCCATAGTTGTATAGTAATCTCTGTTTCATTAGTTACTGTTGATTTCAGTTTTTCTTTTGAATTCTCATTGCCGTTATTCTACTTCTATACAAAGTACACTTTTTCTTCAGGATTTTTTCGAACTCTATCGAACCTTATACTTTTCTATAAAAGACAAAATACATAAATTATAATCTGTTGTGTATATTATAAACATATGTGAGTTGTTTATTAAGGACAACACTATGTGCATACATAAATGCAAATCATTTTTATTTGAGTCGTTTTCCAAGGAAAATTAATTTCTGGTGGGTTCTGGGGAGAGAGGAGGCAGTAAAATTATGCTATCCTCTAAATTACCAGTTCAACAAAATGTATGATGCTGTTACCTATATAATATTAAGATACTTTAAAAGACGTTATTCTAAATTTAAAGAATTTTAAATATTCTAAATTTAGAATTTTCTTGAATGCAGCTCTGACGATTTCCTTTAAATCTGGATTGCTAACAGTACAGATATAAAATTGCCACTTTTATTTGAAACAGATTTAGGTTAATTGATTTCATGGAAGCGCTGGAGAATCTGTGAGATAAGATATCTCTGTTCTTCAGGTTCAGTGTCATCTGGACTAGAATATAATCATAGGCTAAGTGCCTATATGCAGAGAACCAAAATGAACCTCTAATATATTGTAACGTTTTTCCCTCTGAACTAGCTACTGCAACTAGTTTTAAGTGGCTTCGTATAGATAAAATACTCTAAACTTCAATAAGACAAACACCAATTTATTGTTTTATACAATAAATTATAAATAGAACACTTAATAATAATTAATTCACAGTTTAAACCACAAAAGTTCACTTTGTTCACTTTTTATACACTTTCCACAAACGTACACTTCGTTTGTAACTAGAAACTCTCTGTAAACTCTCTGTTGTCCCACTATTTATACCGGTGGAGAAGGGTCTAGAACTTTCTCGATTCTTCTAGAAACAGCTAGAGCGCGCCGCCTGCGCTACCTAGCGACCACTAGGAGAACTTGAGGTACCTGCTTTCTCTCCTAGATGGCACCAGTGGCTGCGTTACAATATATTTGTTCCTAACTCTGTGTGAACATTCCAAGTTTTTAAGTATCTTACGGTGTCAAAGATCATTTTACCCTATACTTCAGAGAGACACACTGTAGCTTAGATAATACCATTTAATTTAGTCGTAATACTAGTCGAATAACATTAATCTAGTCTATTCAGGGTTAACTAGGAAGTTTGCTTGTAGTTTTTAATTGTAATCTTTCTTTCAATTAAAATTGTGACTGTGTAATTGGATAACAAAAATGTTTGCAGCAGAAAATAGGAACATAAATGAATTCAAAAGGAGCTAATATTAAATTTTTCGCTCACTTGGCATTGGTCTAGCAGTGAGAGGTAAAAGTGGAGAATTTAGTTGAACAATGAAGTACTCTTTCCAAGAAATCTAAGTGAATTTGGGGATATAAAATGAATATCATATGCAAATGAAGATTTATATTAAAATAAAAATATAAACGTTGAGAGAAAGGGGTTAGCATCATATAGAACAAGTGAACAATTTATAAAACTATTTAAACATCTTAAAATGCGACAAAACTGCTTCGACTTGCATCTAATATTAATTTTTTTTTTATTGTCAACAAATTATTTAATACTTCATAAATTTTGCCACACACTATTACATATCAGTGCTACATATATATGTATATAAAAATACAATAAAGATTGCATTTATTAATAAATCTAACTTTACCATGTTTCATATATTCTGATAAAAGTTAAGAGTGGAAAAATGAAAACAGCCTACATAATAAAATTGATTTAAGAGCAATGAATTTTAATTAACATTTTAAAAGTATAAAATTTATAACATCTTATACAATAGATTATTATATTATGACTGTCATATAATTTATTGCCTAATATTTAGTAATTATTATATGGCCTAATTCATTATAGTTGGTAATTTATTAATAAGTTTATAATAATAATAATTATAGGTGTTTAACTGATTTAAGAGTTTAACATATAGAGTGAAATATATCATAAGAAAGGTTGACGTCAATTAGATAATAACTTGCCCTTTATTCTAAATATAACTTGGCTGTCCATTGTTACGGCTATTGTCATGGTTATAAAAATTAAACAAAACAATATTATAGCTATAATAACTTTAATAAAAAAGAATATAATTTATAGTTATGATGCAAAGTGAAATATGGGTTAAAAAGTGGATGTCAATGGTGGGTTCAGTCGTCTAAAACATAAACAGGGTGCAAGATATTTTAACGATGCTCGTCAGTTCCGGTCTTTAGTGCTAAGGCAGGCGGCTACCAGTATACTATGCCGCAATGCTCTCCTTAATTACGGTTTGGTCCTTATTTTATCGATTTTTACAGTCTCTTTTACTTTTTATTTCAAGTTAAATGATTTCCTGCGATAAAAAGCTTTGAATTTAAATTTTCGTTATTTTTAAAATATAATAAGTAACACATTCCAAAAAAATATGCTCATATAGTTATATTGTATTTCTAAAATTGGGTAAAAAAAAGATTTTTTATTGTCTCAAATAGCTTCATAGGGAAGGGATTAGCTCAGTGGTTAGCGCACTGGACTCTCACGCGGAGGACCCGGGTTCGAGTCCAGTTGTGCTGGCCTTAGATATTTTCTTCCTAAGAGGCCCTACAGCTCACTGTCCGGTGATGGACAGTGTTGTCTGTAATGAGGAAACACAGTACGGAGGCCGGTAGAGCACTGAGAAGGCTCCGGGCGCCAATGACCATAGATGTTGACGCGCATTAAATTAAAAAAAAAAAAATTGCTTCATAGCAGAGCTGTGCTAAATTATATATGAAACAATACAAATTAAAACTAAGTCATCAATTAAGTATATATAACTACACACTTATATATAAAATAGTAGTATATAAAATATAATTACTTATTTAACCAGCGTCTCCGTTCATTTGGATTGCCGTCAGGTCACTCCCTCCCTCCATGTTTTCCTGTTTCTCCAATCTCCATCCCAGAGGCCCCTTCCGGCCATCCCCTCCTCTATCACTCATACACACACACACATACACACACCAAACAACACACCATATATATATATATATGTACTGCACTATAGGGCAAAATTGAGGTGGGTACTCGGAATAAACTGACCACTCGCCTGGGTTGCCGGGACATGCGGGGTTCCTGTGCAGTGTGAGAGGGCGGATGCCCTAGCGAGGGGGGTCGCAGGATACCTTTATAGGCCCCCGAAACCCTTCTGGGCTTGTCCAGGAGTCTCATCCAAACTTCTATCAGGGGTTGGATAGAAGATAAACGTCTGCGTTGGTGGGAGGGAACACCAGGACAGAGGCAGGCAAAGCCCTTCATTAAAAGACATTTGCCTAAAGTTACCAGAGACCTACTGAGCCAGACCCAAAGGTATATAAGGTTAATTGTGGGTCTACTAACAGGGCATTGTAGGCAGAATAGACACTTGCACCACCTACAACTTGCGGATAGTGCGGTATGCCGATTCTGCAAGGTAGAGGAGGAGACCCTGGCGCACATCCTTTGTGAGTGTGTCGGCGAGTATTAGATTTCTTCAATTGGGGACGGGCAATCCCGAAGTTGGAAGCTTCATGACGGAGCCGCTCTCAGCTTGGCTAGGATTGATTAGGAGGGCAAAGCTGGGGGCTGTTCTGTAACTTAAGGGTATCCACAATAGATCTCAATTTGTAGGTCGCAGTGGAATGAGGCTCACCCGGTGGGGTGAGCCCCCCCCGCTTCTATTCTTCTTCTTCTATAGGGCAAAATTTCCGGTTTTAAATTTCGTGCTGTTTCTGCAGACATAGCTTAAATTTGTCCCGTTTCTGCTGACATAACTTAAATTTGTTGTGTTTCTGCTGACATAACTTAAATTTTTCCTGTTTCTGCTGACATAACTTAAATTTGTCCTGTTTCAGCTGACATAACTTAAATTTGTTGTGTTTCTGCTGACATAACTTAAATTTGTCGTGTTTCTGCTATCATAACTTAAATTTGTTGTATGGTTTTATATGTCTAACATATTATTTAACGAACGCTCAGATATAAGAGCAGTAATGTATTAAGTAAGCCCATTTTTTAAGCAAGCAAGAAAATAAAAACAAGTAATCTGATGTGAAACACACAACTTACACTTAAACTGCATTTCACAGATTTAACAAACTTCTATTTATCACCGATTTCTGAAAAACTTTCTTCGCATTTATAATTATTGTTAAAAAACCTTAAATTGCCACCGACTTTATAACAATTGGAAAATCTAAATGGACGGCATTCGTTCACACATATTTATACATATGCGATTTCTTTGATACAGAATTCGAAGTCACCAGAATTTTGAGCATTTTGAGTATCTCATCTTCAAAAAAAAAAAAAAAAATCGACCGACAAAAGATTAGATTCACATGATAATTATATTTCTCATTTAATAATCAATTAATTATACAGTTTGGACACGTCTTAGTATGTGAGTTTGGTTTGAGATGTTTGCAGACAAAAGCGTAGAGATTATAAAAAGGAATTAAGAAAAAAAAAAAAATATCAAATGAAAGTAATCACACCAAATTAGTATGAATTCAAAATCGTTCGAGCCAATAATTATTAAACTATCGACTATAAATTGATAGTATTTCCTGTTAATTAAAAAAATTTGAACGGATTTTTGAAATTGAATTGATCCGTCGAGTGATAGATCTTTTAGAAATATTTTTAATCTTTAGTAGAACCATGACTTTCCAGTGTTAAAAATTTCGGACAAATTTTAAAAATTAACAAAATTCTACAGGAGACGTGAGATTACTTATTCGAAATAAAAAATATGACTGAATATTTTGAATGATTTAAAAAAAAAAAGAAAAAAAAAAATGGTGTCACACTTATTTCCTAGAAGTGGAAATAATGTAATTAAATATTAATTTATAAACAAAGTAGTAAATAATATAAATGTTAATGGGAAAATAATAAATTTCAATATATTATATATTATGTATATTTATGAGTGTGTTTGCAATATTCATTATTAAAAAAAAACAAAAAATACATTGATGTAACTAGAAACAAGTTACAAAAGAAAATTTCCCTCTAGCAAAAATCATAAATAGAGAAAGTAAGATAACTTTATTTTGGAGTCAACGTATTGCCATATTGCCGGAGGTACTTCCTGTAATGTTGCCAAGAAGATTCCTCTCCTTCTCCCACTATTTGGAAAGTAATATTCAGATTAGAGATGTACAAATATACAGTATATAAATTTATATATATATATATATGTGAAAAAATTAATTATTTAGCATCTATTTTGAAAATTAATCGATTTATTATTTATTTGGAAATGAATAATCTTCCTATTTTTGAAATGTTATTATTCTTTCATTTTCAAAATAAGTTAGATATTGTGATCGTTAAATTCTATAATTATTCTCTTACAATAGATTAACTACATAGTAGTGAGATCTGTAAAAATGAATTGTGATTTTCATAATTATTAGAATTTCTTGTTAAATCTGTTTGAAGAATTCTGCTTTACATATCGATCTTTATCTAGAGTTTAGTTTAGCTTAGTTAGGATACGCAGGATTTTCATTTTAATCGTTTTGTTGAAACAAGAAAATCAAGTTAATTGTAATCAAGTTAATTTTTATGAAGTTCCTTAAACATTAATGTAAAGTAAAGTAATTATTGTGGTGGTTGGTTCCGCAGAGCTGGAAAGCATCAGAGACATTTTCCGTGGTAGTATGCTTCATTTTTGTGGTCATCGACCGATTTCAGGCGTTCGGCCCATCTTCAGGAGCATTGTCACAGTGTGATAACACAGACTTGTACAGAGCAAATTCAGTTTAAACACTGAATAGTCTGTCTTATCACACTGTCTGACAAACGCATCTTGAAGATGGGCGAACGCCTGAAACCGGTCAACGACCACAAAATGAAGCAGGCTACCACGGAAAATGTTTCTAAAGTAATGTCTGTTTTTAGATCGGAGCGGCTTTATGTCCAACTACCGATCAGACAGATTTTGAGTACTGCATCGATTATAAAGATCTTTATAAATGAAACATTCCGTTGACTATGACGCGAGCCACCGCAGTCTACTATTTGGGATTCTATTTTTTTCGAATCCTCCATTTTCAGATGACAAATTTTTTGTAGATTCCGAATTTTTACATTTCTAATTGTTCTTAAACTTATAATTTAAGGAAAAAAAAACTAAGAAATTATTCATTAGTAAAGCAGCAACTGTTGGACTAATTCTAATAGACATCTAAAGCGAAACTGAAAATCTATTTCCAGTCACAATGATTTTTTTCCCTTTTTTGAGATAAGCTCTACAAGTGCAAGCCTTACGGTCTAACCTGGTGTAGAGTCAGCCCTATTTTTCAAATCGTTGACATATCGCATTGGTGTGTTTCAGATTGTGACTCGTGGATATATTTGGAGGTAATTCGGTCTTTCAGATAAAGCGCCTTATGTTGGCTGAGTCAACAATACTTTTACTCCAATTTCATTCACTGATGTTACCAATGTAAAGTACTATATAATTGCAAGTCATTTCTGGTATGGGCTAGTAGCAGCGCCCGCTCTAGCGTTTACGTCACCCCCGACAAAAAGACAAATTGCCTCCCCCCTTAAGAATATACATATATATTTTTTAACACAAGCTGAAGCAGCGCTCTGGTCGCGTGCTATTGATATTCTGTTCAGAGAAATATATGCATGTTCAAACAAGTTCAAGCATCATCCTTTACAAATTCTGCGTTAATTTTTCAATAATAGTGTAAACATTTTCTAGCTTTTAGACATAATATAAATACATTAACCACTGTAAATTTTTAATGAACGATAAAAATCGATATATGAAAATTTTCTATTAATTGAATATTTAACATATCAATATTTTTCTCACACTATACAGCCAAAATAAGCGGGAGCTGCTAATAGGCAGTAATTGGTAATCAATTAAAGGGCAAAAGGTCTTTAGGAACCGTTTATTTCACTGTCTGGCATTTCTATAAAGAGGCTTCAGATTCTATTTATCCAAAATTAGATAATATGATGATAAAAGCCCATGATCAACGATAGCCGAGCGGATTCTAGTCTGTTCTATGCTATGGTGTTGCCAGGCCTAACCCTGTGCAGGTTCCCAAAATTGGACATGTTTATTATGGAGAAGACACAAGAATGATTCATAGAATGATCCAAACTGATTAAAGACTGCTTATTTGATCTGAACACATGGAGAATAACTCAACAGTTGAAAGTCTCCTAGATCATTATCTATTTAGGCTGTTCAAACAAACAGCTCATTTTTCCAAAATAATTTTCCGTTTTAGAGTATACTAAAGCATATATTTACGGATCACAATTTAGAAAATCTAAAATGAAATCAATTAAATATTCTTAAAACAGTAAGTAGTAGTAAAAAATGAGTGAGTAAAAATATTCATTGTAAATATTTGCGATCTCTATTGATCGCATGTAAAAATGATTAAAACATAAAATAGTAAATGTACGTATTATAGAAATTATAAATCAACTATTGAGCAAAAAAAAAACAATAGATGGAAAATAATTATAATTTCCATGGTAACCATACACAGTTGGATAGAAAATAACTGGCATACAAATTACTCAATACTGCATAATCTTCTTAACAATAAAAGTGATTGCACATATAACATATAATAATAGCTGTCTGTAAAACAAGATATATTACTGAAATGTCTATGTCTCACATGTATATAAAAATATCCAAACTAATGTGTAGAAATTCTTTAATAGTTGAAGTATCCCATCAAAGTTATGATAAAAAATTAAGGTTTTCCTATGATTTTTTCAATCATAAATCATTTATATCAGTGGGAAATAATATAAATTATAGTAGAAAATAACTAATTTCATATTATTTATTTATATTTTTATTATTTACCGAACTGTTTTATTGACTTTTTTTTTTACAAGGATAGACTTTAATATATAAAAAAAAAGTAACAGTTAATAGTTAATTAATTGATGAGAGAGCAAAGTGCTACTGTTTCACACTAATGTTGAAGATTGTCCGTCCTGAACGGAAGTTGTAAAAGGGTTTACTTTTTGTGAGGATATTTTTTTTGATAGCCAATTTGCACTGAAGACTTCGAATAAGCCGTGTTGGAGATCTAAATAAGTGGATGAAAGTAGAAAGATTTAATAGCCTTGGTTAGAGGAGCCCGTCTTCTGGTATGCCGTATATTTTTGAGCTTATAGTTTTATTACTAGTAATACTAAATACTCATAAATATTCATTTTTATTTGAAGATATTAATATTACATCTTACCAAGGCACACGCTTAATATGTATGACACTGAGCGGCATCCAGAGTTCGTTTGAATTTCGCTCGTCTTAATCCGAACTAAAATTTTTTGTATTATAAATCAAAACAACAAAGATAATAAGGTAAAATGAGATGTTTGTATGGCAATGGACAGAGGAGTTTTTAAAGAAAAAGAATTCTGGTTGCTCTACGTTTCGGGTACCATTGGTAATGAAATGTTAAGAGTTGGAAACAAATTGGCCCTGGTAAACAAAGAATTCTTTTACTTTAAAAACTCCTCTGGCCATTGCCGTACAAACATCTCATTGTAATTTTAAAGCCTGACGATTTAAATACGATAGATAAAAAAGGTAACGTTTTGTAGAACTCAAACTAGAGTTTGTTAATTAATGTCCTTATATTTGTTTTTATTTCTTACGTTATTTTACTTGTACAAAGAATATGTCTGCGCGGCAGACATCAAAGGCGAGGTGGCGAACGTACGCCAATAACTAAATAATAAAAATAAACAAATAAATTAAATCAAAGAATAAGGATGCAAATGAAAGGGTTACGACTTACCTCTGGATAGCGGGGCGACGTTGAGTTCGCAAGCGGCGAAGTTGAGGCGATAAGTGGACGGTCAAAGAAAATGTGGCATGTGTGTGTGTGTGTGTGTGTGTGTGAGAGAGAGAGAGAGAGAGAGAGAGAGTGAGGATACAAAGACGTAGTGATGGCGAGGAATTCCGGGCTCGTTGAAGCGGATAATCGCAGTGGCGAGGTAGTAAAGTCCACGACGTGGCGAAGGCGCGAAGATGAGTTCACTTGTTGGTGATGGCGCGGAGGTGTAACCTTTAATTGCGTACACCAATCACTGGAATATCGCCGGCGCGAACACGTGAGGCGAAACAGGCGCGTATACTCTTTTAACAAACAACAAAGGCGTAGCGTAGAAACTGATAAACACACAGATCCGATCTGTTAGAGCATCAGAAGAAGAGGGAGTGAGTAGACGGGCGGAAGGCGCGAATAAGTAGAGAGGTGATGCAATAACGTTCCAAAGCCGGAAAGCGGAACCTAAAATAGCATAGCAAAAAAAAGTGGGAGGGAAGAAGACGGGAAAGAAGGGCTTAGTAATTCTAAGAAGGTGCCCACACGCACGATGGGCGCGCGCGCGCATGGGGGAGCATGGTGCGTAGTAGTGCCCGCACAGACCGATCCAACAGAATATACGTATAACACAATATACAAAATATAAATACAGTCACCTTGTAATTATTACAAGAAACACACGTAAATCCAAATAAAAGTCAAAAAAACCTCCATGCACAGATTATTTCTCACCACCCTTAGCGACAGTGTTTATTATTTCCGTTTATCCTCATTACCAACAGATAGCAATACTGTGTGCTTTATTTTGGTTCCTCTTACCACACACAGATAGCACTACTTCCTTGTAGCTGGGAATTTCCCTATGGCGCCTTACATGTACACTGGATGCCCGAACTTATTGGGTAGGTATCATGGAGTAGTCGGACGAGTTGAGTGAGGTGGGATCCTCATCACTGTTCTATGGTCCCAACCCAGCAGTAGCCAACACCAATCAACAGTTGTTACAGGGAAGACTACGACTTCGAGTCCACGAGAGAGACATTAAAGGGTGTCTCCACGTTAAAAGATTTATAAAAAGTATTAGGCAGAGGAACTTAATGTATCATAAAAATATATATATTTCCATTCCCGCATTTTTTAAATAAATATATTACAAAAAAATTGAGAAAAGTGAGTGTTATAAAGCCATATCCATTGTGACCGAAAAAAAAGATCTATTGTAACGCCTTTAGAAGCTGTATTCGTCTGTAAAGTCTACAATGTGTATGTGTTGTGTGCGTTGCTACTTTTTTTGTGGTGGTGATGGTGAGCTAGCTATTGCCCATAGATACGCTAAAGTCAGATACTTGCACACATAAGAACCTCTATGCATGTGTACTTTACTCATTTGTGTGGGCCGGAACCAGTTCTGGGAATAGCCAAAAGTATGGCGAAGGCATCTCTGAGAGAATGGACTCGGAGAGAACATAATCGCCACTGGAGGCTAAGTACTGGGCAAAACACGGCAAAATGATCATGCCAGAGAACCAGAGAGACCCTGGATTTAAGCAGGTATCAGATTTGTCTGATAACGGGTCTCTTTACAGGGCACGGCAGCTTCAAGAAACATCTGCACAAGGTGGGATTGGTTGATTTGGAGCCCTTGTGTAGACAGTGTCAGGAGGAGGAGGAGACGGCCTCTCACCTGTTGTTTGGCTTTTGCGATCGGCAGATTGCGGTACGAATCTTCGGCACTTTGAGACCTGAGGAAATCGTACTCCAAGAAGGACTGGTGGGAAGGTTCTGGACCTCATGAAGAAGGGGGCTTCCTCTACTAGGTATTGAGGGGTTTGGCACAATAAGCTCAACGTGTAGGCTGCAGTGCCTGGGTTTGATCCCCCCCCCCGTGTCAGTTCTATTCTATTCTACTCTATTTGCATTCTGTGAGTATGAAGTATTTATTATTCGTGTTGTTGGACTGGGATTTCGGCCACGGTGACTTTCGTTAAAGACGTATCTAATCTACTTCCCCGCTACGTTATGAAGAAGATTGAAGCGAAATTTACCTTAGCTTTGTATCTCGGTATTATAATCATGCACAAAAAATTTTTTTTTTTGTTATTTGAAAGGTGCACAATATCTAAGATCCTTCGTAACTTTTATCTTACCTCTGGTGGACACTATAGTGATTGGGTTAAACCACTAATTTACCTAACGAGGAAACCTAACGACAACTTGCCAAACATGTATAAAATTGAACCTACATTGTTTCTATAACTATTTGGGGTGGAGTACTTGATGTTCCTCTCACCCCTCCACGGATCTTAGCCTAAAGTAAAACTAATATTTACATTTATTCCAATTTACACTTATCGTTTCGCATTCATAAAGCACAAACTACCAATAAATACTTACATACTTAAATACTTAAATGCGCTCATACTAATAAATACTGAAAAATAATACTAAAAAAAAGCAAATAAATACATATACACATTAAAAATAGACAGGCACACTATACGTATACGCATTAAACTTAATTTCGGGTGGACTACTCAATATTCCTCGCACCCTAAACAGAACTAAACCTAAAGTAACATATTTGTTCTGTTTACACTACAATCTTTCGTATAATTCATACCTTGCCAATGTGCCAATCCCGACATAGACTCACCCCTCCAGAAGGCAGTGGACTCAAAACAATTACTTGCCTTTCTTTTTCGTCTATATAGTAGAAAGACAGGTGATAACTAGCACTTCTATTATAAAAATGCATACGAATTAAATTTTAGAATGTACAAAACTTTAAATCTGTGTGATTATTTAAGAGGATTCTTAAGAAGGGAAATAGCGCTAAAGTTGTTTGATTCCACATTCCATTCTCTTTCTTTTTTTTAAAAAAAAAATCAATCTTTAAACCTTTTCTATTTTTTCAATATCGTAGAGTTTATTGTCAAACTCACATTTTTATTTATGGGTTTATGTAAACCCATAGTTTTACGTATTTTTATATCTTTTATCACAGTATTCGAGGTGAAATCGAGAGAAGCAAAACTTATATGAGAGATGTTTTTGATAATTTTAAGTATAATCGATGTTAATTACTAACAATTATTTATTTTTATGATTGAGAAAGAGTGAAAATAAACAGATAAACCCTTTTTTTTGTAAAACGCATTTCTCTTTTTACTAATTCAGTACCCATAATTTTCTATCTTGTTTAACCTCCCGTTGTGAATGCCTTTGCTTGGTTCCAGGATAACCCCCCTCTAAAAATAAAAAAAATTATTTAAAATTCCTAAATTATTCCTAAAAATAAAACAGCCTTCTAAAACAAAAAAAAAGAAAGAAATATAATCATATAAATTAAAATTGGTTATTGCTGCATATTGAGTGAGGGATTTAAAATGTAAATAAATAAAAAATTCAAAGGCAAAAATTGAATTCTAATTAAAATCAAAATTGTCATAAAAATTATAATTTTTTTAAATTTATTTTTGATTTGAAATAAGTACATTTATTAGGGAAGGGATTAGCTCAGTGGTAGCATGCTGGACTGGTAATGCGGCGGCCCCGGGTTTGAGTCCAGTTGCTGCCTTTAGATTTTTTTCTTCCTAGAAGCCTCTTAGGACTCACTGTGTTGTCTGTAACATAAGAACACTATCCGGAGGCCGGTAGTGCACTGAGAAGGCTCCGAACTTTGAGGAAGCTATATGGGCCCAGAAGAGCTTTGGATAGCATAGGGCTTAGTCCCTCCACAGACAATACAAAACAAAATTAATAAAAATGTACTTTTATTTCGACATATTCCAATAAACCAAGCTAATATTCTCTTTACTATCTTTACACTAATTTCCAAAATTAGAAGTAATAGAAATTTTATTAACTGTATCAAATAAAGTATTATTTAATTTGTGGATGGATCCGCAATGCTGGATAACATCTGGTCGCATTGATTTTATCCGTCGCAGCATGCATATTTATTTTCTTCCTGACCAGTTTCGTATTTTCATCCATGTCAGAGCAAATTCACCAAGTTCGTGTAGAGAGTTCACTTCAACGTAATGTTTCTGTTACTTGTTACTCACACTTGTTGGTTGTATATAATTATGTGGGGAGGTTATCCAGAGAGGTGAACTGTCTATACGAACGTGGTGAATTTGCTCTGACGATGGATGAAAATCCGAAACCGGTCAGGAAGAAAATTAAATATGCATGATACGACGGATAAAATACGAAAGTATTATTTATTTATTGATTGAAATCAGAAACGAAGAACTAGCAATTATGAAGATTTATTTAGTTAAAGAGATCGTTGTTCTTTGTATTACGTTTCTTTTATTCTAATAATATTTATTTTATAACGAATAGCGTCTATATACTGTGAAATTTCTGCACTATGAATGCATTATTACCTCAATATATACCAACCACCACTAGACCTACAAGATGAAAATAATTTTGTATTCCAATATAGTATCTATTTATATTTCATAATTCCTCACTAGAGTAGGAAAAATTATTACCTTTAAAATAGTTCACAAGTTGTTAAGGTTATGATAACTAGAAATATATTATTTATCTCCAGTTAAGGAAGTTATCTACACTTTATATGGAATTAAAAACTTTTTAAGAATATAGAAAGGTTCTCCACCTAAATCTGAAAACTTTAATTTATAAAGAGAGCCTCATTTTTTTTTCACAACTAATATAACTAATAATAATTTTATATATTAGCGATTATTTATAAATAGATAAACTGCTCAATATATTATATCTTTATATAGAAATAGTTTTATAACTAGTTAAAAACCAATTTTATTTTTTATTTTTTTTTTTTTTTAGTAGTAGAAAATGTAAACTTGTAAACTTGAAGTTTTCTTGACTATATTGCTGATTGTTGAACTGCAGATTATTCTTTGCTGATACAATTTATAAAACTTGGTCGAATACCGGACCAATTTATTTAAAATCTCAATCCAAACTTCATCCACCTTTTCACGATGACCAGCTTGCGACCAAAATCTCAGGATCGAAATCGGAATACTGAAAAAAAAAATTTCTTTAGTTTTTTGTTATAAAGTTGGCTCCAGCCATCCCGGGTGTGTGGAAGAATATATAGCTTTGCTTTTCTCGAAAGTCCTATTTTATTAGATTATATAATATTATTATTATTATTATTATTATTATTATTATTATTATTATTATTATTATTATTATTATTAAACCGGGTGCCTAATGGCTTAGGACCTAAGCCTATATAGCTTTTGCCTCCCCGTTTCCCCCCAATTCATCCCCCTACATAATCTCCCTCGGTAGTCTACCGGTCAGTCAATCTGCAATATCCCAAGTCATCTATCTTTTAACTCCAACTCACCCAGGCAATCCCGCGAGAGTGGAGCCCTCCCAAATACACGAAACTTAGTATCAGAAAAATGGGGACACTGATATAAGTAGTGGTACACCGATTCCCTAACTCCATCATCACAATTCTGACAAATGGGACTAGATGTCCTCCCTATATGGTGCAAGTGCAGGACCCACCAGAATCCTCAGTACTGTCCTGCTTAGGGACAGGATGTAATCTGAATCCCCCTTTTATAAATCTTTTAGCCCTGCGTGTTCACTCAGCATTTCTCCAAAACCCTTGTCTCCCAAAGTCTGATCTGACTATCACAAAACCTCTAAGTGGCGACAATGGCTGGCTCGGGACCGCAAAAAGGTAAAGAGGATCCCTCCTTAGCCAGCCGATCCGCCCTGTATTCCCGCATGACCGGGTACCCAATAGAGTTGCACTTTACTCGGCCGAACTAAGCATAAAGCCTTCTCCTACATTCTCCCACCAATTTCGAACTCCAACACGGCTCGCTCAAAGCCCTCAGTGCGGCTTGACTGTCAGAGATATATCCGCACCTCTGTAACCTCTCGCTGCCACTCCCCCACAAGGCAGCAGCATTCCATAATACCCACAACCTCGGACTGAAAGACAGTGGCCATACCACCCAAGGCCACCGAACTCCCCCAATGGCTCGCCAACTCCTACAACCATGCTCCCGCTCCTAACAGGCCAGTACTCGCTCACTCGTAAGGGTGTTATCCCCTAGACTGCCAATGCTAATCTCATAATACCTCTCAAATTCCCATTTCTTGCTCGTCTCATCAGCATTTAGAGAGCAGAAATTGGTTTGCTTGCCAAATCACGTCCTAGATCTTAGTGTGATCCCCCCGGAAGGTTCTCAACGATTCTCCCTTACATCTCATTCTGAGATAACCCTTCATCGCTTCACCCACAACCACATACTGAAGAGGGGTTAGCTCTAACAACATTTCCAGTGCTACTGTCGGTGTCGTTCCCATCGTGACCGTTACAGCCAAACAGGCCGTACGCTACACTCCTTGCAGCTTCTTGCTATTCCTTCCTATCAAGGAACCCGTCCACACGTTCACTAAAATATTATACTGCTATATAATATTAATTACAATTAAATGTGTTGCCAAAATTCCGAATTTGAAGGAAATCGGAAATCGGTGCTACTTTATTGAACAATTTATTTTCAGTTTTTTGCTATTTCCTCCATGAAGACATTAGCAGGGTCTACTAACTTTCAGAGTATCACTTTCATTTGAATCTTTTTCCGAGGAAAATCATTGCTAAGGAGGTTTTGCGTTTTTTTAAAAAAAAAAAAAAAAAGAAAGTCGTTTTATTAAGTTTCGATTCTTTTATTGATATTTAGTACAAATTATGAGTTTGAAAAGAAAAATTGTCAGTAATAACCATCTAAATTGCTGTAAGAGAAAATTGTGTGAGTGTTTCACATCGATTTTTTTACCATTAAAACGAAATAACCATTATTGCTTGTACTAATTTGGTGATGGTGTAACATATAAAAGATTACGTGGAAAATGTTTGCTATTTATCTCAAGTCTAAATCTGTTACAATTCCTTTTATTTAAAGACATTGAAGAAAGTTGTGCCCATGATTGGGTCTGTGTATAGAACAAAAGGAATGTCCAAGCGGTGGTTAAACTATGAAATTATGATAAAATAAAAAAAATATGAAAAATATGTGAGAACAAGAAAAGCTTGAATCTTGTATTAAAAAGATGATAAAAAGTTCCATTTAGGTATAGAATTATTTAGTACAGGCAGTAAAATGTAAGAAAAGAGCTATAGTTGGAAGAACAAGACAAGAAGAGTGTTCTAGGTATAAACTTTTAGATGGTGGTGCTGATAGAAGGCACCCCTGGACCTTAGTTTAATATACTCTGCAGTCTCTTTGTATTCTATAGTCTTTGAGAAAGAGTGCTTGTTGTTCTTTATAGAAAAATATCCTACTTCTTACCACACATTGGATATTCTTTGCCGTATACATGGTCCGCCTACCTAAAAACACCTCTTCACAAATGGCAATACTGGCCACAACTTGTCAATTAAAAGGATTAATGTGCTACAACCAGTTATGGGTCATTTATCGTAAGTAAACACGCTATTTCTCTAATACTATTATACAAGCTCGCTAAAGAAATTTCTGCTATTTTCTTTTTTTATATATATTTACTTACAATAATAATAAATAATCAAAAGGAAGAGATTATGGTTTAATTTTTTTTTTTTTTTTTTACTTTCTCTTGCTGCTAGCCAGAGAAAGTATTGCAATCTTGTCAAATTTTTCGATAACGTGTTTTCAAAAGGAAACACAAGTTTTCAGATTCTATCGAGTCCAAAAAAAAAAGTGGTTTTTGGAAAATTTGTTTGTGTGTATGTGGATGTGTGGTGTATGGTCAGCATCAACTCAAAAACTAAAAACGTGGAAAGTTCAAATTGATTTCGTTTCAAGTTTTAACAGAGAACCCGGACAATAGATAGATAATTAGATAACAATACTGTATTTATGAAAACATATTACAATGAGTTTAGCAAACAAGATAACAAACATTTATAACGTTGATATTTACTAACAAGGTGTGCATATTAAATATAAATAAACATTAAATTAATTAATTACCTTATACAAAATTATATAAAACAAATTGATAATTATGTAGTAAAGCGAAAAAAAAAGATGTACATGATAAAACTATTTAATGTCATTAAGTATTGAGGATAATTTTTTTGATTAGTTATGTTAGCGAAGACAATGTAAAATTATAAGCTGAAATTAAATTCACTAATAAATTATTAAATCAATGTTAGACAAAATTAAAACTGAAACAAACCTTAACATATATAGTGGAAGAACGAAATGGAAAAATAATAGTTTAGTAAAATAATTTTGTGAAAAATAAGCTAGTTCAAATAGTGTGTTTTAGTGATGGGGATAGAGCCAGGTATTACAATCTAGGTCAATGCAAACCATGAGACAAAGGGTAAGAAACAGTTAGGGTAAAACAATAAAACTCTGTCCAGACAGACCAGCATTATTTGAAAGGATTTGAACTATGAAGAGAAGGCATTCCTTCGAGAACAGTCTGCATTCTGCTTTCAAAGAAGACAGTCTGAACAGACATGCAAGCCAGAGCACTTCCTTCAGGAATCGTTCTCTTAAACTCAGTGGCAGTGATAGTGAATGGCCTTTATTCTAAATAAACATCATTTATTAAGATATAGTTGTGATATTGTAAAGTACTTAAATTTACATAGAGAATAATATATTTATTTTAAAAATCAGCGGTGCTCTCTTGATTATTACTAATACTTCTCTCTTAAACATATGTACTTACAAGCCTTTTGTTCGCAATTAGTGCATTTAAAATTAAAAATCATATTTCAAACTAAATCTAGAAAATATCAATATTTGCCCTCTTTTCATTTTTTTTTTTTATATAATTCTACTTTTTTGTTTTGTATTCTTTTTTGCAATCTGCAGATTTTAATAATTTTATTTAGCTTATAGTTAATACCACTTGAGTTATTTAGTTATTTTTAGAATCTGGTAACTTTAATTTTTAAATTGTATATTTAATCAATGGAAGTTAATTATTAAGGTTTATTTGAGATCTAGTTCTTAATTTTATTGATAATATTCACTTGTCTTTCTTTTATTTTTTCATACACTTTCTTCTTTTCATTTCCTCAAGTTTCTGCTTGTTTTTTGTTTTGTTTTTTTCTTTATGTTTTTATATATGTTTATATATCTGACTCGTATTAGCATTGTATTTACAATACCAACTCTTGCTTCAAAAATGTATATTTTTATGAGCAATAAAACAATTGAATAGATGAAGATGGAAAGATACTCGCTCACTAAACTCTACTATTAATATAGGATGCTGGACAACTAAAAAAAGATATGGGATAGGGTTTCTTTTTGATGATATTATTATACAAGACTGAACATTCTTCAGCTGAATTTTTTTGTGATAATTTACCCTTTTAATATATAATCTAATCAGCTGTATGATAATTGGTTCTCATTGGCTGAACCAATACGACATTATTTATCTAAGTGGTTAGCGTACTGGACTCCCACGCGGAAGCCCTGTTTGAGTCCTGTGCTATCCTTAGATATTTTTTTCTTTCTAGGAGCCTCTACAGCTCACTGTCCGGTGGTGCACAGAGTTGTCTGTAACGAGTGAGAAGGCTCCGGGCGCTTGACTATAGATGTTTACGCGCCTTGAATTAAAAATACAAAAAAAAACGACCTTATTAATTAATTACATATTATTATATATTAAATTAATTGCATATTAAGCCGACAATAAAGTTTTGGTCAAAAATCGTCGCCTTTACTCGATATTATTTTTTATTTTCTCAAAAATGACTCCATGATTTTCTTTCAACAGTACATCAAACTTGGTCTATTTCTTTTATTTGAAACTTTCTTCCGCAAAAATTCATTTAAAATAGGTTTTATGGAGAATTGGGGTTACGTTTTCTTTAAAGTGTAATTTCAATTAATTATACAATTATATCTTCTATATAACATTAATCATAATTAAATTCTATGCCTAAATTTCGAGTTTGAAGAAAATAGGTTAACCAGAAATGCAACATTACTGACCAATTTTTTGTTTTTTTTTTCAGTTTTTTGTGACTTTCTCCTTAAAGATACAAATAGGTTTCATTAAACATGATATATTGATCATACTACATAGAGGAACTTATGTTCGAATGGTTTTTCCGAATAAATTCTGACATTGAAGTCATGCCAAATGCCGAATGCCAAAATTCTGAATTTGAAGTAAATCCAAACAGTTAACCAGAAGTCAGACTTTACTGAATAGGTTTTTTTTTTTTTTTCAATTTTCTCCGATTTTCTCGCAGCAACGAGTTTCATTAAACTTGGGAATTGGGACTAACTATACATACATACATACATACATACATACATGGACCTATTACTTTTGTTTCCGAAATATTGTTTTCTAAGAAAATTGATTCGCCATAAAATAAAATAAAAAAATATGCAAAGAAATACAATATACCTTACTTAGGTAGCGCGCTGGACACACACGCGTAGATTCCGAGATTCTCTTCCAAAAGAGGGTCAATAATATTGACAATACCTTTGCGTATTGACAATAATATTGTCCGTGTAAGGTGAAAAAATTGTATTATTGACCGAAATTTTTATAGTTTGTGTACCCAATTTAATGAAATTCGTCGAAAACTAAAAAAAATTCAATTCAGTAAAAAACGCACTTCCGGTTTACTAATTTCCTTGAAACTCGTAATTTTGGCCATCTATTTATTTCTAATTAATTTTGTTTGGATGATGGAAATGTATAATTAACTATGATAGCACTTTAGAGAAAAAACATAACCTCACCACTCCCCTAAAAGTGCCCTTAAATCAACTTTCTCGAAGAAATGTATGTGTAGTTGATATACCAAGTTTCAAGAAAATCGTTGAAGCTATTTTTGAGAAAATTGCAAAAAAAGTGAAAGAAAAACTAATAAAGTGGTACTTCCGGTTATGGAATTTTGACATATAACGTACTGTTAGATCCCATGGTGATACCTAAACGGAATGTCAAATTTTAACTTTCTACGGTTTTCCGTTTTTGAGCTATGCTGTTCACATACACAAACACACACAGACCATTTGCTAAAAACCTCTTTTTTAGACTCAGGGGACCTTAAAACAGATATTTCCGATGAAAACACGATATCGAAAACTTAACACGTTACAATACTTCCTCTTACTAGGAGTAAGAGAAAGTAAAAAAAAAATATATATATACTATATTAATTAGTGACAATAATTAAATTCAATAATTAGGCTTGACTGTAATTAAGTACACTAATTACAAACTTATGTTCTTTAAACAGAAAACTAAGACTTAATTATACATTTTATGTTATACAGATATTATATAGTTATATTATAGATAATACATTTTATGTATACATTTTAAAGAATGAATGACCTTGTCCAAGAGATCATGGGGATGTTAATAATCTGATCTTAATCTCGTATGTGCAAATAGATCTTTACTCCTAATCAAGATTTAATCAAGAGGCAATGAAATTATTAAAAATTACTCTTTGTTTTGATTACACAAGATCCCAATTTTATTTCCATTGAAATAATAAAACAATGACGATAGTTTTCTATCCGTCCAAGTAATCTATAAAATTCTGATTTGCCTATGAGAGTTTCTTTTTATTTGTATAGCACCAGAACTTATAGTTCCTTTAGAAATAACCATACAACTAAAACTATCAACACTGAATAAACTTAACTGATTTATTCCACACGATTGTTACTACAGACAGACACTATTATAAATCATTTTTGTTGATGTCTCAATCTATGGTAACAATAAATTTTTCGCCATAAATACATTATCACTGCATTACTAATGTGAAAATGGAATCTAAAGAAACAATAACTCATTCTTAAAATATATATATATAGATATGTATGACTTGGAAATTAGTATCAAAGTAATCATCTCTTATACAGTTATCTAGGCTTTTAAAATTAACTTTTGTAAATAGACAAATGCTAGAAACAAATATGAATACTCTATTGTATATGTAATTAAGTTATCTGCGGGATATATTGACTAAGTATTTGGCAAATACATGGTACAACACTGAGGTTAATAGGTGATTTCTATTATAATAACTGAAGGAATCGGATTGAATCGTTGATCAGAAAAAAACTTATTCAATTTTCATTATTCTTAAAAGTCACAGGCTGCGTATCATTCATTTAGGTCATTTCTAGTATTGCTAAAGGAAATTGAGAAAGTATATTGATTAAAGAACGATGGTAATACGTACTACCAATTATATTTTTTGTTTTTGTTTTCTTGAACCGTCTTTAACTATTATTTTGCCCTTTAATCACATTGCCGTATTTTTTAAACTTAAATTGTTTGGCAAAGAGAATATTGCAATCGTATAACATTGGAATATCTTTTAATTTAAATTTGGTTTTGAGTTTCTTCATATTTTAGTGCATATACGTAGATTAGGAAAATAATCTCTCCATAAACTAAATATCTCACATTTAAATGGATAATATTATACAAGTACATTTCTGTACAATTTACAACAAATACCAGCACAGAGTTCGCTACCTGTCTGCAGAAAGTGTAATGTAAAAGATAATTACAAACATTTGGCTACGATGCTATGAGAATTATTTACAAGGGGCTTTGCTGCCCATGGTCCATCCATACGGTGCTGCCAGAGCATTTCATTCAAAGGTCCTCGGTAGCAAGCGCTAAGGTTATGGAAATTTTAAGAAAAGGCAAGAGTGACAAATGGGAAACAAAAACTGCTCTATTCGATGCAATGGTATCCTCAACTTTGCTATATGCTGCCGAAATTTGGAGTCTCCGATACCTTGAAGCAATAGAAGTCGCACAGGTGAGATTTCATAAAAACCTATTTTTATGGCCTAGAAGTACACCAAATTATGTGGTGCGTTTGGAAACTGGCAGATATGCCCTGAGTCTATAAACACTTAAAAAAGTGATAAATTTCTGGACAAAGCTCACCCTGTTACCCGCTAACGGGCTTCCAAGACAATGCTTTGATAGGCTTAGACAATTAGATTCGATCTCAGAAAAGCCAGACTTAAACTTCAACTGGATAACACAAGTGAGGGTCAATGGCAGCAAGTCTTGGATGTGAGGCAGACTTTTACGTTTATTTTTCAATGGTCTCATCGGACGAAAAGAAGGTCTCGTCGATAAAATGAAAAATAATCTACTCTCCATAGAGCCCTGAACTCAACCAGCAACCCTATCTACAGGACAATCAGTAGCTGGATTGACTGTTTGGATGGATGGTCTCAATTACAATCTAATCTTAGTATGGCTAGAAAGAGTTCAACGAATCATTGCTATAAGGATGATAAAAGGCTATAGCCTTTATTTCCTTCATCGCTGCTTGTATCATTGCAAACATAGTTCCAATAGGAATTAAAATTAAACATATAGCAAAAATATACTTAGTAACTAAAGGATATGAAGATAACATATTGGTTATTAATTATGACCAATAAGTTCATTTCAAAAATTTCCCTGCATCCTGGTGATACAATATAGATATCTCAAATATACACATCTTCTTCAGAAAACTGTTTTGAGATTTATACAGATAGCAGCAAAAAAGAAGGAAATGTTGGTTGCCCTTTTCTAGTTTATTTTCAAGATAAAGTAATTCATCTGGAAAAACTTAAATTGGTGCTCCAATAACCAGGCCGAACAGCTTGCCATATTAAAAAGTCTAGAATAGATAATGATAAATGCAGATTATAGATACTCATCTAAGATATGCACAATTATGACTGATAGTCAGGTGACTCACACTTCTGTTGATGATTCTTGCAATCATGGATTCATTATAGAAATGATTCGCAGGCAGCTGAAAACGTTAGCAGATTTAGGAGTTAAGGTGATATTTTTTAAACTTAAGACACGTCATGGCTTGGCAGGAAATGAAGAGGCCGATTTATTGCTTAACAATCGTCAATGGATCAAGACTTAGATATAAGTTACCATAGAATTCCATATTCGTACCTGAAAACTAAAGCTTTGGAAGAATCTCTTAATGAATGGGATACATTTCGGCAGCAGTCAACTAAAGCAAGGCATACTTACAGATTTTTCCCTTCAGTTAGATTAGATTAGATCCTAACGGGGGAATTGGCTCCTCAGCCTACGCCACCGCGACACCCAAAGGATCTATTGTGGCCGATCCTGTCCTCAACCGGACTGTGGAATTGGGGGGGGGGGCTCCAGGTGGTCAATCAGAGCACCTCTCGATCCTGCTTGCCTTAAAAGACTTAATAGGTCGGAGAGAGAGCCCTCGCTGAGGCTTGTTGGCACCAACTTCTCTTTATCAAAGAGGCGGTACCTTAGCCAGACCAGCCTCTCGCAGGACATACCACGTGCAGCGCCTCTCCTCTTCTTCCTGCAAAACCTACACAGGCTATCCGTTGCCAGGCCCATGCGATGCATGTGCTTATTTTATCTACAATGGCCAGTAAGAACGCCAACTCCTATCCTTATGGCCGCCCGGCCTAATTGGAGTAATTCCGCAGTTAGCTTGGGCGAGTGGCTATGGATAAACTTTTTCGCCTGCCTCTGGCCTTTCCTTCAGTTAAACACAGTGTTAAGTACAATTTTATCAACATTACCAATTCATTTACTGCATTTCTATTAAACCATGAGGTCCGTCTAACCTGCTACCTCAATAGATTTCATTTAAGAGCCAATCCCGTTTTGTCCCTGTTCACCGAATAAAATCCAAGATTTTCATCACATACTACACGATTGTCCACTACATGAAGCAGAGAGATCCAAACTGATAGAATCTATTGTCTTGAAAGTATGCAGCTGGCCTCTCCCAGTGTTTGAATTAATTAGGGAAGTGAACATTGACAGCTTCGAAACTTTTAACCACAAAGTAAATCAATAAATTAAAAGTGTTAAAAAAAAAATAAATAAAGTGTTAAATATTTTAATTCTCGCCTGTTAAACTTTTGTGTTTTCTTTCTTTTGTCTGATATTTTCAGTTTCATTTCTATTTTAATTATCTCGTATATTAAATTCTCTATTTTTGTTTCTTTTATTTTGTTTATTGTCTCATTCTTTTAATTTATCATTGACTTGTTAATAGTTAATTGTATTAAATGTAATGTCAATTGATGAGACCCTGTACATTTCATTTAATAATAACAATAATAATTACAAACACGTTGCCAGGCCAATAATAATAAAGAAAAAAATATTCTCTGATATAAAAATATTGCAATATTTAACAAATTGTCGAAGTGTTACAGGCATTGGGAAGAATGTATTAAGAAATATAAAATGTGCTTAGTATGTTTACTGAGAATGTATGAGGTGTAAATAATGTATTTATTGGCAAGAGCATGAATTCTAGATTAAGTTACTTAACAGGGATGGCGAAATATAGAGTATATATATAGGTATATATATTGAATAGGATGTATATTTATTTATATTTTACGAGATTGGAGACCGGTATGTTAGCGTTGGCTTACTTGTTCTAACGGATTTCAGCTAAATAGTAGCTTGTAAATAGTCCTGATTTAAACCAGCTTATCAACTTTGCGACAGGCGTAGCCAAACTGCAAAAATTTCCTGGTTTAACGCCACTTAAGGAAAAACATGTAGATTCAATCCGTTTTTCAAAAGAGTATTTCATATAGGCCATAATCGACCGTTAATACAAGCAAAAGATTTAAGTAGCCACACATATTCAACGTAACCAACACCACTCTTTGTTCAACTATCATTAACACCTCCTTTATTCTTTCTCACCTCATGCAGTTTTCTTTAAAATAATGATTGTGGGTTCTGTTTATGATTCATCATGAAATGTATTTGATGATGTTGTGTGTTGGTAGCTTGTGGCGTGAGCAGTTTAGTAAAAGGGCTTGTAAGTATATATGATTAAGAGAGTGAAGTATTAGAGAATAATCAAGAAATCACCACTGTTTTTGAAATAAATATATTCTCTAAGTGAATTTAAATAGCTTTATAATATCACAACGATTATTAATATAAATCAATTATTTATCTAGATTAAATGCTAAACTCTTATGTTTTAACTTATAACTGGCACTGTCCTGATGTGTTCTGGTTCGGTGTCTACAACAAATAATCTAGAATAAAGGCAAATCTCTATCACTGGCATGAGTTTAAGAGAGCGATTCCTGCAGCAAATGTTCTGGCTTTGAAAGCAGAACGCAGACTGTCTTGAAGGAATGCCCTCTCTAACGGGGGATTTTCTCTTACAAAACAGTTGGCCAAGTGGCATTGTTATTTTCCTTACGGATTCCTGTGCTTGTGTGTCTCTTTAGCAATAATGACCTTAAATTTTAGTACCTGACTCCAAAAATACATTATTTTTGCCAAAATTATTTCATTTAAAATATTTTTCAAAACTATTTATTTTTGCATTTCTTCTTCCACTACAATCAGTATTATTATTTTGTATCTGGTTTTATTTTGTTGCCATCGATCGAATTCTTGGATGTTCGCCCATCTTCAGATATTTTAATAACAGTGTGATGTCGTAGTGTTGGCAGGAGCAAAATTATTTTACATACTCTTCTTACTCCTTTCTTACTCATTGCCCAGAATCTCAGAATCTTCTACCCCCCCCATCCTCCCTTATCTTGTTTATTTATTATAGATATTACTTTTGTCCCATTTGTTTGATGCACTTTTGCTGACAATAAATTGTCGATAGAATAAAATATCATGTGAGGGGGATTATGAAAAACTAAGGGGAAGATTAATTCATTGCTTATATATATATATGTTTCTTTGTTTTGCTTTTTTTATGTAAATAAAGAAGCGGGCATTGTGTTGTTAAAAATCAAGTTGGAAAACAAAGAATATCGGCAAAGTACAAAGTATATTAGAATTATTGTTAGTTACTAAGTACTCTATAAAGATGAGCACCTCATTTAATGGGATACCTGGTGTATAAACTTTATAGTTTCTACTCTTAACAATGTATTTGTAGGGTATATATTGTATATCTGTGACAAACATAAATCATGTAATAGCTTGATGTGCTGGTATCGTTACCAAACGTTGTGGGCGTCTTATTGGTTTCAGTTTATTGCAAAATTACACATTATGATTATACAATGTTAAATAATAATTATGACACTAGCCAAGATTTATGCAATAATTAATGGATTTAACAATAATTAATACATTGATAAAGAAAAGTAATTTGAATGTTTGTATGGATTTAAACATACTTTCCTATTAAAGGGATTTTTCTTAATCTTTCTCATCTATATTTGAAACATGCTTTTTGATTCTGTGGAAACTGTCATTTTAAGGTTCTCTTTAATGTGTCGGCTTAATATAACCAAAACTATATCATATAAGGAATATTAAATAGGTTCCTAAAATACAAAGACTTCAATTGAAATCCATCAACCGCATATATATCATAATTTTTTTATTATTATTATTATTATTATTATTATTATTATTATTATTATTATTTATTCGTGGTTTTCACGAAAAAGTCGAATGACTTTTCTGTAAACTTGATATTATTACTTAATATAAACATGTCACATTTATTTACCAATATGAATGATTTTCAAGAAGAAAATATTTTAGAATTTTTAATAAAGTTGCAAAAATTTACGTTTCATATAGTGCTATTTCTGTGAAACTAACCACTCGGTTTACATACCGAGTTTGAAGAAAATTGGAGCAACCATCTCCCCAATTTTGCTGGTTGTTTTTTTCCTTCTTTTCCTTTCTTTGATTGAAGGAAAAAACAGCTTGGAAAATTTGAGAATTTCTTCCATAATGATTTGAGAATGTATTTGAGTATTTCTTCCACATTCTTCAGAATACAATTCAGGTACGAGTAGCATATGATAGGTACATTTTTATCTTTGGCTGCTTCCTTTGACTTACAATTTGTCTTGGCTTATTATGGAAACTCATGTACCAACTTTTGAAACGTTTAAACCAAAATGCTGCCAATTTCCAGTGCAGCCCTAACAGTCCTACCACTTTACTCATACTTTATTTCTCCAGACATTTTGGTTGCAGATTATAGTAACAAATGGGAGATAAAGACTAAGATGGGTTACTAATTAAATAAAGGATTAATCAATGTGACTCACGCGTTAGTCTAGTGGATAGCGCATGCAACTTTGGTGCCTTGAATTCAAAGTTCGATTTCCGTGATGGCAAAGAAGATATTCACCCAATTGTTACAACTATTGTAACAACTGATGGCAATTTTATTTGCAGAATCATAAATTAGTAATTAATTGTTGCAGGTTAAAACATAATACTTCATACTTATTTCTCCTAATCATTTGTGTATGCACTTTTACATGTACATATAGATGTTACTAGCAAAGTATTAATCTTAGGTATTATATAGAATGCCTAAGCATTTCACGTATTTCCTAGCTACTGTAGACCAAAGTAAGAAATATCTTTTTTATTTCATATTTGAGCTAGGTAATCTAAGAATTGTCTAAGCATTCTATAGAATGTCTACTTCGTCTTAGCCAAAGCATGGAAAGACTTAAGAACTACACCTAACTAGTAATGGCCATATATAATTATGCCATATGGCATATATAATTGCTGCTAAATTTTACCTAAGGAATGCTACTACTTGTGGCCTTTTGCAATGATATTATTAGAAATCAGATATCACATTATATTTTATTTCAAGTTCTACAAATTCTTCTATATAAATAATATTAATCAATGCAACTACTTGGTGCTCATTAGGAGGATTTAAGTTTTGATAGTCATTTCCATGAACATAATTTTACTTAAACCGGCTAATTTTTTTATCCTCTCGCGTATGCCCAATCGGCCGCACATTCTTTCCCCCCTTCCGAAGCTGTTGCTGCATCACGGAGGTAGAACCAACAGAACCCAAAACAAACCGCTCCGAGGATTCTGTATTCCTCAGTTTCTGATCATTCTTGATCTCACTGGATGGCTAAAAACTTAACCAATATTGTAAACATACTATGTCCCTTTGAATGTGGTCACTGCGACGTGATGTATATTTATAAAACCTACATACAAGATTCTCAAGCAGCGAGGAGAGAGAATGACATCGCTCTGTCGCTTCCAAGCCAGTCTACACTCTGACGTCGCTTCGCTACCGCAACCGCGCGATGCTCCGCCTATGAGCGAGGTGGGGAAAGAGGAAGAAGTTTTGCGATCTACCTCAAGACGGCTTATTACGTGGGAGTTTGTGAAGCTTAAAGAAGAACGTATAATGGGAATTTACGATTTACGAAGATGCGTTTGGTCAGATTCATATATATTTTTAAGAATTACACAGATAGAGTACACAAAAATGCTTGATATTTCAAGTCTGAACAATAACCTTAAAAAAAAAATGTTGTAATCACTCTAGTTGTAAAGGGAAGTTAACTTTGCCTGATTTGCCATAATGAAATCCCAAGGCATTGTACACAATGCCTGATTTCATACTTTGCCGGTAACATATACATATACTTGAGAGTATATGCAATTTTGGGATTTGGTAAGAGAGATTCGTGACTGCAAAAAGCTTGAAACTGCTGGTTAGAGGAAACCTAATCATTACTGCTTCACTAAAAAAAAATTTTCGAACTCAAGAGACTTCAAAACATTTATTTCCAGTGAAAACTCAATTTCGAAAATTTAACACGATCGTAATAGCATCCTTACCAAGACTCTAGGAAATAATAAAAGACACTAAAATATATAATAGAATAATACAAATAAATATTTACTTGAAATAAATTCTAATAATTTAATTTCCAATTCAGTGCTGAAATTTCTTATATTTTATTTGTTTTTGTTTTTAAAATAAATATAAAATTATATTTTTAAGAATTATATTACATGTACAGTAGTTAGAATGTTATATCAACAGCATCCGGGAGGTGGGGGAGTATTAAATAAAACAGTTGTCATAACTTGGTGGTGAGATAAAGGAACTATTGCCGCCTGAAAGGTTGTCCAGCCGTCAGGCTGCTCAAGCTCCATGGGGTTCTGATAAATCTCCATATTTAGCCCCCATTGTATAATACTGACCGACAAATAATTTTGTTCACAATGCTATATAATTTCATATTTCTCTTATCCTCTTATATTATATTTATACAAGACATTTTTTTTTAACTATATTCCCCATCTTGGATACATAATATGTATCCCTACCAAAAGGAAAAATGTTCTATTCAACAATTAAATAAATATTTAACTGAATGTGACAATTCACGCAAACGGATGATGTTAACTACACAGTATTATATGGGAATCGTTCTTTTTAATATTAAATTCTGTAATTTTTATCTTTCAAACTTTATGCGCAATGCTATTAAAGTTAATTACAAAACATCTTAAAATACATCATTCAACAATAAAACTTAAATAAAAATACTTTAAAAATATTTTTTATTTTATAAAAAATATTTGTTCATGAACTAGCTTTTCAACTGGCATGCTCCGATCTAATCAAGATCATTATCTAGACATCTGAGATTTCTTTTTCATTTCTTTATGTCCTTCTTCTTTTTGTAGTGATCGACCTGTTTCTAATGTCGTCCCATCTTCAGGATTTCTCGATAACAGTATGATATCGTAGAATGTATAAGAAAAATCAGTTTATTCAGTCATTATGTATAACATAAAGTTGCAATTTTATAAACGAATCAGATGAAAATAAATTTTTAATTCAACTAATTGGAAGAAAAAAAGTTGGATTTTTACTTTACTTTTATTTTTGTCAAAAAATGGTTTTTAACATATTTTGGACTTTTAGACTAGTTGCGGATCTGCTACTTCTGATTACTTGCTGGCCGCCGCCGGAGTCTCTCAGGGTAGTATACTTGGTCCACTTGTATATACTGTATTCATTTCAGATCTACCAAACTATACAAACATTCTTTTTGCATTTACACTGATGACACCGCCATTCTTGCATCCAGTTCTGATCCCATAACTGCCTCCACTCTTTTACAATAGAATTTTGGACCAAAAAATGGCGGATTAAACTCTGTAACCGGATTCTAATTTTAATTCCATTATGAGCTGATAGCAGAGCTGGTTGTTACTGGCGCTAGTTATAGTGGCTTGCAAAAAAATAATTCATTACCGTTTGGCAGTGATCAGTGTCACAGTTATATCGTACATTTAATGCTGATACGCTTTCCTTACCGCCTACCGCTATGTACATACGTACTAACAAAAACAAAATATATTTATATATATTTGTATTTTATTTTAGTTACTTAGAAGTGATAAATTCTAGTTTAAGATATTTAATTTAATAATGAACTTTTAGCATTATTATTCAAATTGATTTACTTTACTTACAATTGCTATTTTCTGTATTAATAAAGAATTTTACGTTGTTATTGACACATAGTAGAGCTTATTTCAGCGTCAATCCTTGTGGAATTGGAAAGAGTGACAGGGAAAGATAGAGTGGAAGGGAACCCGCTCTCTCACCCTGAGTAAGCCGAAAGGCGATACAATTACGTGCCTATTTTTTGTAGATCCGGTGAGTTATACCTTATCGCGGTAGTCTTGCACTATCTGGCGCCAAACACATAAAAAATGAAAAAGAAAAAATGTATCTCCCACAACGGGTCACAACTCAACCCACAAAAAAGTCAACAAATCACTTTTACTCTGCGTCATACCTCCTGTCCTTCAGTAACCTTCAACTCAATACCACTCTTTCCTGCAAACTTAGTTTGCTACCTTGGGATGGACATCGACAAAAGACTAACATGGGCTTCCTTCCACATACGAAACTAAAAAGACTGGAACTTAACAAACGGAATAAATTACTACACAGAATAATAGGAAGTCTCTCGAAAACTACCTCTCGAGCACAAACGACTAACACACAACTGTATACTCAAAGCGATATAGACTTACGGGACTTGAACTGTGGGGTTCAACCAAGCGCTCAAATTCCCAGAAAATTTAGTCTTTTCAGTCAAAAATACTCCGTCAGATAACAGATGCTCCATTCTATGTCTCTAACTCTACCCTCTACAACGATCTCCAAATCCCATATATATCTGAAGCTGTCAAAAATAAATATAAAAAATTCTATGACTCTCTTACCCTCAACTCTAATCCTCTTGTTCAAAATCTCGCCTCCACAACTATATCAGATTA